>CAMOHE010044829.1:0-45060 GCA_946598075.1 Artocarpus hirsutus
GTTAACTCTAAAATTATTTGAACAATCAAATATAAAATAGAAAAAAAATAACAAAACAAAAAAATATAAATAAAAATCTAAATAATAAAAGACTAGGGCATCCGATTTTACCTAAATTAATCCTATTCAAATTATCTAATTTAATCAACTGATATTTACTCCTATGCTGATAACGAATTTCTCTTAGGTAGTCATTAATCTTTCTCAAGCATTAATAATTTATCCCAGTTAGCAAATTTTCTACATCTCTATGGAAACTCTAAACTTACTAAGATTCATTAAGAACAAGAAATTCATAGTGTTACACAAGTCTCATGGATATTTCTATCCTATGATGATCTCATGGCATTCAATCATGGTCTAATTTAGTTATTACTTCTCAGCCTCAAATTAAATCACAAATCATGCAAAAGATGCGTAAACTTTTACAAGCATTAAGATTAAATTAAACACTGAGCACAGATAATGAATAAACATCGAATTGAATTAAATTAAATAAAAGTGAACATTCATAATCCGGCTACATCGTAGCCCTAGAATAGAGAAAATTAGTTCCTAATGAAACTAAAAACAATCCTAAACAATGTCCTAAACATGAGGAGTAGAAGAAAAGAACTGTATGTTTGGATGGGAAGATGGATTTTCGTCTTCGGGTTGCACCGATCTTCTTCTCCAAAGTAGCGAGTTCTTCCTTCTTTTCTACAGGTTCTCTTGTCAAAATTCGTCCTCCAACCCTCTATAATATTCTATTTATACGCTAGGGTTTGAAGGGGCAATTTTGGAATAAAATTATGCTGAAATTTGAGTTGGAATTGCAACGGTGCCTAGGCTTGTTTTTCTAGCACCTAGGCTTCACAATGGCGCCTAGGCTCCAGGATTGTAGTGCCTAGGCGCTAATCAGCCCCGTGGAAGAATTTTTGAACTGACGTCTAGGCGCCGTAGCGTTGATGATTCTCCTTCATAGAATGGCGCCTAGGCA
This sequence comes from Artocarpus hirsutus, assembly GCA_946598075.1. NCBI lineage: Eukaryota > Viridiplantae > Streptophyta > Magnoliopsida > Rosales > Moraceae > Artocarpus > Artocarpus hirsutus. The sequence continues at coordinate 980 of CAMOHE010044829.1, forward strand.
CTCAAGTTATGGCGCCTAGGCGCTTTGCTCTCAGGTTTTTGTATGCAACTTTGTCTGTATGAGCGCCTAGGCGCCCATGAGCTGGCGTCTAGGCTCCATTTTTATCCCGAGTTTAATTTTGCTTATTTTCTGTCCATTTTGCCCCACACCTTGCTATCATGCATCATTTTTTCTCAAAACCTACAAAAAAACATAGAACACTATCAAATCCTTATAAATTGCTCAAAACTAACAAAACTATTAAGTAGGAATCATCTAATTAATTAGCTTATAACCAACTTATCAACATGAAAAATTCCTTTTGAAGTAAAGTTTTGAGTAAATGGGTTAGAGATGAACTTCTTAGGAGATGTAAAATTACTCTCTTTTAAAGATAAAACAACTTTAAGATAGAGTAATTGGCTAGAGATGCTTTAAGGGAAAGAGGAAAATTAGCTATTTATAGGGTGTTTAGCAACATTGGTATCACAGAAAAGCAGTGGTTATGAATCAATAGAACGTCTTGTGTTTGAAAGAAAAAAGAGCAGTGTAATAGACTGACAAGCAAAAGAGCAAAACTAACTATTTTTTAGGGTGTTTTGCAACATTGGTTTGAGCTAATCAGACTGTAGCATGTAAAAACTTTACACTAAAACATGTAAAAGCTTTATATTATAGCATACTTTTATCTTATATTATACTATATGAGAGCTTTATACCCTAAGTTTGAACTTTAAGTTCAAACCAATATTGTCAAAACATCCAATTACTATAAAGAAAAGGTAAGCTTTAAAAACTCGTGAGAAAGCGTATGGATGTTTAATGGGAGTTTAAAATTAACGTGGAGTCTAATTATCTCTCTTATGAGGCTCCTTATGAGAAAAACATGAGCTCTCGTAAATATATTTATCTAATTATAGAGTATATTGCTAATAAATGGTTAATTTAACCTATTTTTTCTATCACTCCTTGTATTTATTTTGTTAGCTTTTTAGGTTGTTTTGTGTTTTTGTGTGTTGATAGGTGTATTAATATCAAAGAATGAAAAGAGGGTTAAAAATAAAGATTTGAGATGTTCAAGATCATATTTACTCATTTGGAACTCACCAGGACGAGTTTCGGGTGCAGAATGGACAAAACTGACTAGTTGGAGCAGTGGCAGTGGCGCCTTAGTGCCAAGGGGAAGAAGTACGGCCTTGCAACGCCCGAAGAGTGTTGACTTGTAATAGTGAAGAAAAACGCACACCCCTGCACAGAAAAATGGCGCCCTTGTACATGTGACTGATTTCACTTCAAATTTTGGTTCAAAATGGTTTAAACTTACCCTTTTTCATCCTAATATCGTAATCCCATAAATACAACACTTTGAAACACAATTGGAGACTTTTTTTAATTAGTTTTTCTTAGTTTTAGGTGTGGAGAGAGGGGAAAGAAGCTAAGAAGTGCTTAATTATTATAATTTTCTAATTAATATTTCCAAATTTTCTTTGCTAATTCTAGGGTATTTTGTGTTTTAATTGTAGTTTTTGTATTTTTGGAGTATTTAAAGGCAAAAAGGCAAAAATGGATGAAAATGAGCTAATTTTGAAGTTTAAAATATCATTTATTTAGTTTTGAGATAAACCGAGGGCAAGAATTAAAGTTTTGGAGAACTAAGGGCTTAAATAAGAAATTATAGTGCACATATTCCATGCCCTGCAAGCAAAAAAAGCTTGTAGCCGCACCATAGCACAGAGGCCAAGTGCGACTGCGAGAAAAGTTCCTTGTAGTCATGTGCGAGTCCTACAGTGTACATGGCAACGTGCACATTTGTCTCGTCCTCACGTGTGCTCCCCTGGGGAATCCAATGATGCTCGTTTGCATGTGGTTGCGAGAAGCCTACCTGCCCCGCACGTGTCTCACCTGGTGGCTTCGTTTTTTACCTTATTTGAAGCCAAATTACCTATTTTCAACCTCTAATACCAAAACCTATAAAAGCATCACTTAAACACAAGTTTACATTAGCATTCACATATTTTTCTAGCCATCTTTTGCAAAGAAAAAGAGAGAAAAAAAAAAGGAGAATTATCTTTGTGCTCAAGGAGTTTCGTCCGCGTGGAGATTTCTTCAAGTTTGTCATCGAGTTTTTTTTTTTTTTTTCTTTCTTTCCTTTGAACTTCAAATTTGTGTTTATTTTATTTTCATTGTTTAATTTTATAAATATGCTAGACTAAGTTTATTTGTGGTTGAGGGTGATGTCAAAACCCTAAATATACACTGTAATTGACTATCTTGAATTATTTCTCATATTTCAATTAAAACTGCTTATCTTCTTCTACACTCTTTATGTTTATAATTTGTATTTTATTTTGTTTAGTGTGGCCAACCAAGTGAGATAAGCTCATTATCTATTGGTAGGTTAAATTTTTGATCTGTAATTGTCTTGATGTTTTAACCATATGTAGCAAATTACAAGGTACGATTACAGGATGTATTTGTTTATTGTGATGTGGAATATAATCTAAATTCAATGAATTGTGCTTTGTGTTTGTTTATTAGATCAACCTATCTTTTTCAACATAATGTTTCTATTAGATTATATCAAGAGAGCTTCTTCTAAGTTGTTTAATAGAAAAGGGGTTTAATAGAATGCGTGCCTTATTAAATATATACAGTAAGAAAAAATTGGTATGACAGAGTTTGTTGTTATCCACGGTTGTTAGTTTTAAAAGAACATTGGGAATGATTTAGCTAGTTAAGTTGCAATGTATATTTAATGGTGACGAGTGATCTCTCGACTAGTTTTATCATCATTGTTTACAATATAATGAATTTAATCTCGTTTTTATTCATTTATTTTTGTTTTTTTATTTTTAGTAATTTAGTTAATTAATTCAAACCCCCGTCTTATTTACCTAGAAAATTATTATCTTATTAATTAAATTCAATCCTCACCGCATTCGACTTCATTGCCACAGATTGGCGTGCCAAATGCTAGAACGAAAAGCTACAACCACCACCGTTGATTGGACCGTTGCTACTTTCTCATGAATCGTTTCCAGATCAGCTTTGACAGGACTAGTCTGCTATTGAATCGCATAGATCTGTGGTGCTCGGTCATGAAGACGTAGTAAGTTGATCTTTGCTGTTGATGGAAATCAAGTCGAGGAATTGTCGCGTTATGGAGGATGGAGCTGCTACGTCGGAGCCATTGACCACGTTGAGGGCCAGTGAGAGTAAAGAAAAAAAATCTGAGAAATAAAAAAAAGTGTTTTTTTTGTGTGCATAGTTTGTTTGGTTTTTCTTTTTGTATTTTTTGTTGTTTGGTAAATTTTGTATTCCCTAGGAATTAGAGAATTAACTAGGAAATATCATATTTCTCCGCCGACAAGAATATCACTAGTGCCAGTGATATCCAGCGACTTTGCTAATAAATTTTTGTATTCACATGTAAATATAATATTTTTCATGTAAATATTATATTTTCGGATTGTCAACGATGTCGCCGATGTCAGTGAAGTCCAGAGGAGTCGTTAGTATATTTTTGTAATAAAATATTTAAATATAAATACTGTATTTCTCGACAGTTGATAGTCTGATGACATCGACAGTAGATTTTTGTATTTATATGAAAATACAATATTTTCATATAACTACTATATTTTTTGGTAGTTAGTGGTCTGATGATGTATTTGATAAATTTTATATTCACATGGAAATACAATATTTCCATACAAATACTACATTTCTCGATTATCGGTGGTTACGTCGTCTCTAAATTTTTCTATTTACCTAAAAATACTGTATTTTCATGTAAATATTATATTTTCCGACCATGGGCAACATCGTTGGTGCCGCTGATGTCGATGATATTATTGGGAAATTCTGTATTTCCCAGCCGTCAACGATGTTGGCAAGGGAGGAGAGGGAAAGGTGGGAAGAGAAAATAATAAGAGTATTTTGGGGTTTTTGTTTTCAATTTCTTACGAGACAAATATCAATTTCTCATAATATGCTATTTTCTACACATTTTTAAAACATATAACATAATTTACTAATTGTTAGCCTAACTATGCTATTTGGCCCCTTTTTTTGTTATTTAATTGTGGCTGCATATTATATGAATTCTCAACGGCTAGTGTAGGAAAAATTATTGATCATTGGCGTGGTACGCCGCCGCATCATCTTTGTCACACTAGATAACGCTTCAATTAAGGGAGATTATTATACATGAGTAAATTGAGCGTATGCAACACAAGTGACCATTAGCATAACTAGCACCCGAAATATTTACTATTCTTGTATCAATAGTGTCTTTAGAATCTACTTTCATCCTAGGAGGGGAAGAGTAGAAGATTAGAGGGCTTTTGTTGTTTAACGAGGTAGTTGAGTTGCTGACATGTCGTAGAGATTGAGGATATGGTGCTTATTCGACAAAATGTACAACCTATTATCAATAATCGACGAATGAATTTGAGAACTACTTTTTTTTTTTTTTTTGGTGAATAGAAAACTTCATTAAAAACTACTCAAGGTCTAGCCTCCACATCGGGGGAGACCTCCCTGATGTCAAAACTGCCAGACATAAGACAAAGTCTAGCCCATGCACAAGATGCATCTGCCATAGTATTAGCAAGTCTGCAGATAAAAACACAAGAAATTGCAGCACCAGACTTATAAATCTAGCAGTTCCGAAAATAGACTAGTAAGGAGAGGATTGGGGGATCTGAAAATCCAATGAGAGATTGCCTAACAAATTTGCAATCAAACTGGAATTGGACTTTTTGGAAAGCAAAATCGCAGCTAGTTTTGCTCCCAATAGACACGAAGCTCCCATTCCAACACTGAGTGAACGGTGTTCCGTTATCCACCTTGATGTTCAACACCTCCCAAAGATGATCTTGTGCAACAACAGTAAATCCAGCAAGGCTGTTTACTACCAAAGTGTCTGCATTAATAAAGATGGTGCCGGGAGTCAGTGGTCTTTATCTAGAATCTGTTTCCACGTTTTTATCAATGCAGTCACTCTTCGCAACTTGAGTTCTCTTAAGAAAAGACCAGCTTGTATAAAATGACGAATGAACTTGTTGGATAAGCCGGTTCATGTTCACTTGCTGAACCTTGAATCATGTCTCATTTTTGGATTTCCAAATGGCTTCGAACGCACAGCCAACCAAGACAATGAACTTTTCCCAATGTGGTTTGGCATGTTTGTTGAGGATTCACATCATAAGTTTTATCTCTGCATGAGCTGGGAACAGGGATGTTCATCCTATCCAATCCAACTTATGTAAGAAAATGAACATCCAATCCAATCAAATTAAGGTCGGTTTTTAGAAATTTCATCCAATTTAATCCAATGGTAATATATCATCCAATCCAATTCAATTTGATTGAGGTCGGTTTGGATTGGATTGATCCAATCGGTTTTCAAGTTAGGAGTTTTACACTTTTTCTCCCCTTTTATTTTCTATGTTTGACTTATACATGTTATCCTCTTGACATAGTTTAACTATAATTGAAAGGGACAGAGAGAATAAAAATTAACATCCATAAATCCAAATACACATATAACTCCAAATTACAAACTTCAAAATTGATTAACAATAACATCTAACATTTCAAAAATAGTTAAAACTGATAAGCATAGAAAGTTCATGCTTAAAAAAACATAATCCATGAATTTAATTCCATAGATTTACTCCTCTCTTTGATGAGGATCATCAATTACATTCTCTTTCAATCTAAAAACACACCGTCTGCCAAAAAAAAAAAGATTGAACAAAAATTAGTAGAACGGACATTATGTAATCATCGTACCAAAAATGAGATAAAAAGAATTACATACCTTTATTTTGATTGAATATTCAATCAAGTCTAACATCCCCAACACCCTTCAACACATCTATCAGGAAACATAAAAGTATCATTAGTATACTACAAATTTTTGTTATGTATGTCAATATACAAAATTATAAAAAAAAGAAGAATATCTTGTTCAATGTGTTCCACCTCTTCAATCAAAGTCTTAAAGGTCAAGTATTGGTCCAGACCTTAGCCGATTTTGAGTGCAAATAAGGGCTTCTGCTGTCTTAGGAGATAATGACGTTCGAAAATGATCAACAAGACGTCCACCAGTGGAGAATGCTGATTCAGAGGAAACAATAGACATTAGTATGGCTAGAACATCATGAGCAATCATGGAAAGAATCTTGAATCTTGATGAATTTAACTTCCACCATTGCAAGATATCAAAATGGAGATCATCAACATCCACACGTTGCTCCGTTAGGTATCTACCTACCTCATTCTTATTATCCATACTCTTCTCTTCTTTCATAAGTTTTTGTACTGGAGTGAGTATAACTGCCCGTGGACCAACATTAGAACTGTCAACTTTCATATCAGTTTATGCTTGAGTGACTGAACTACCAACTTTTGACTGTCCACTATTGGAAACATTTGCATAATCTTGGTACTTCTTGTCCAATATTGATCTAATCTATGCTTTCACTTCCTTAAACTTATCCTCATTATTATTGGCCAAATTCCACAAGCAGAATTTAAGGAATCTTTTTTTGTGCCTCGGGTTAAGCAAAACTGCAATGAGCAACATCTTATTAATATCATCTATGCCTCCCCAGTACTGATCAAACTTTGCAATCATTGCATAAACCATTACATGTAAGTTCTCATCATCACTGTTGTATCAAAAAACCAACTGGCACTTGATAAAACAAATCTAATCCAAGAATATATTGGCAGTGACACATAGAGAACAAGAGACCTTATTGTGTTATGATAGATTCCAACAAAGCATATGATGTTTTGTAATGGACATTTTTATAAAGAAATAAAGTGAATTTGTTTAATATATTTGCGTGTATGTATTATGAATACATTAAGAATATCATAAAAATTTCATAATTATCTACGTGACTTAGATATTGTATATAAGCATTATATACAAGAAAATAATATTTAAAAATAACAATTAAAATGGTCAGTAATATATAATTAATTATTCAATTAAAGTATAAAATCTTTAATTGAGCATTACTAGTGTAGGTCATTTATATCAAGAATGGAACGATCTTATTCGAAATGTTAATGTAGTACTTCATTAAATGAGTACACTGTATATAATGAGATTATACAGGACGGAACATGATGACATATGAACAGCTAATAATTTCAATAAAGTATAGCAAGTTCTAACCACATCGACAAACAATCATATATAAGATGATCTTAATCTTGAGTTATCAATAAACTTTTATTTATAGATTTATGTCTTTTGATTTACTCGATGTGGATTTGAAGATCAAATTTTATTCCCTCCACCTTGAAAAAATGATGAAATAAGTAGCCAAGAATGTTAATATTACAAGATGGAATCTATTCATTCTCCAACAAGAAACTAGTAAATAAGTCTCTTAAATATTGATCTGGGGCTTGAATAATAAGAGTGCTAAATTCATAATTAAGTTCATGAATTTATTATTTGTTAGAGAATCAATAGCACTCAAGGACAAAGAAGTAATTAGAGAGGTATGGATTTTATCTAGCTCTAATTATGAATTATTTATGAAAGATCGACTTATATGTAATGACTATATCAATGGACGACTCTAAGAAATAAGTAATTGAATATCTGTAATTTCAAAAATGCAATTCCAAGTGTTTAGTGTAGTTAATTTGGAATTAATAAAAGAGTTTAATTAATATATTGGTTTTATTGAAGCTTGAAATAATGGGTCCATTAGTCCCCCACCATCCTTATAAACAATGTTTAGACAAGTGAAATTATTGGTCTAATAATTAATTTAGAATTATGAAATTCTAAATTAAACATCACTCAAAACAAATTAATTATAAATTAATTTATATTTATTAAATAATTAGATTGTTTAATAATAAAATAAAAAAATTAATTTTGAAAATCACTCAATGGGTGGATCCCACTATGCGTGGCGCACACAATGGGAGGGTCCCACTGTGTATGGCACCCAAGCACAAAGAGAAAATTTTGTTGTGCACATCAAAGCCTGTTTACAAAGTTTTCATTTTTAGTATTTCTAATTTTAAATAAACATGATTTAATTCAAATATGAAAAGTTTAATATGGAGACAAATGAGATTGGGTAACAAGTAGTTTTTCTCTTCTTTCTCCTCTAAATTGGCGCCATACATAAATATGGTATCTGTGTGTGTAGTGCCTATAGCAGTAGAGTAATGGGAAACTTGCGTATTTTATTTTAATTAAATATTTGACATTCAAACTAAAATAAAGAGATTTTTCAAAATTGATTAGCTCTATTGTTCTCTATAAATAGAGGTCTCTACTCTTTAAGGAGAACATTTGTGAGTTTTGAAGAGACTGATAATACTCTGTAGAAAAAACACTTATAGGCGAGTAGAGAGAGAAAGAAAAAGAAGAAAAGTTCCTATATTTTTTGAGTGATCATTAGTAACCATATTCCTTCTATACCCGCATGTGCATCCATCTAGGTGCCGAGGACTAGGCGAGAAAGCCGTTGGTTTCAAAGATAGAGAATGTCCTTTGCTATAGTTATTCTGCTTCATCTTCATCTCTCTATCGGTGAGTGAAGTACTTATATATTTGTTTATGCACAAAATAAATAAAATCTATAGCATTTTACAAAAGTTTTGATAAAATTTTTGTTATACACGATCTATACCTTTACCACATTTCCACTATATTTTGTGAAAAATGTTTTCCAAAATCAACATATTGTTGCATCTAAAAAGCCCTTAAAAATTTCACAAGCACTCTACAATGCTCCCAATTAACATGATCAGGACATGTCATAGGGTGCCCTTTACAAAATTCACACCTATAACAAACATCATCATCCTCCATCTGATCAAAAGCCTTTTTGAATTTCTCTACTGCTTCTAACATCAAATAGGTTGCATTCCACCTTGTTGGAACATCTAAGCATATACTTTTCTTAGATAAGATTTGTTCTTTTCAGCAGCTGCCTTAAACTTTGATAGCCTTAATACCAAGCCTCTAACATATCTAATCACATTTCGAATCTTACTTATAACATCGTCATACTCAGCCAACCTGTCTTTCACAATTAAATTAAGAATATGTGCAACACCTCTGACATGCATATGATCACCTTTTAAGATTGTATCCCCCTGCTATATAGCTTTAGACTCGAATATTCAACAGTCTTGTCATCAGTAGATCCATTGTCAACAGAGATGGTAAAAAAACTTGTTGATCCCCTAATTATGTAAAAATTAGTCATTTGCCTTAACAATTGTATTAGCCTTATGACTTGGAAAAAGCGTGAAATTTCTGTTTCTCTTATAAATTTTCAATTATCATCAATGAAATGGGTAGTTAGACACATGTAATACAAATTCTGAGAAGAAGTCCATGTGTCTATGATTAGGCAAACTCGCCAACCAGACTTTGGTTAAGATCTCGTTTTATTTATTCCTTTCCTTCAAATAGAGTTTTAAACAATCTCTAGTAATTGTAGCACGAGAAGGAACTTTAAATCTGGGTTCCACCACACTCAACAAATATTGAAATCCTTAGTTTTCAATATGACTAAATGAACAGTCATCAATAATAATCATATATGGCAACTCTAATTTTATCTGTATCATATGAATAAGCAACTAACTCAGCTACCTCACAATTATCCCATCAATTTGGGCTATAAAGCTCAATTTTTTTTTTTGTTTTTTATCAATGACAGCAGGGTACTTTTTTCAGAGCTTCATATGATTCAACAAATTTGTGGTCCCATTATTCTTAATATCACATGCATAAGAAACTAAATACAACTTACATATAGCTCTAGGTCTATTGGGTCTCTAAAATCCTTCTTGAAATAGTCCCATGCTGGGGAAGGAGGCTTGGTAGGTTTGTGCTTGGCCAAGGTACTACGCTCATCAGAAAATGTAGCGGTAGGCTGATTGGATAATTGTGGTGTTGCTCTATCTTGGGGATGATTTAAAGATCTGATCCCTTGTGGTTCACTTGAAGGATCAGTTGGAGTTGATTGATTTGGATGTATATCCACAAATTGCGGGAATTTGAAAAAAAGGCCACCCAAAAAATTTAATTAGAGAAATGACCTCTCTTTTTTTGCATAAAAATCAAGCTTTTTTGGACAGAAAAACTGCTCCAGTTTTTTTGAAAAAAATCTCAATAGGATGAAGAAAAGAACTTGGAGCAGGAAAAGAACCTCAATAGGATGAAAAAAAAATTGGAGCAGTTTTCCTACAAAAAAAGGTTTGATTTTTGATGCCAAAAAAAAAAAAAAGGCTACTTACCAAAAAAATTTTTTTCTTAAAGCCTTTTATCCAAATCCCCCCCACAAATTCATCATCATCTATCTACACATTTAAATCAGGAAGAATTTGATGAAAGGACTCATTAAAAACTTGAATTAGAGAAATAGACCTTTTGTTTTTGTACAAAAAAAATGCTGACATGTCCAATTCTCTCCAACATGTCTAATTCATTCCTCCAGATTCTCTCCTACATGTCTAATTCTTCCTTCCACGTCTGCTTCCTTCCTAGACCAACTGTTCCCCATCGGAATCTCTGCCCTAATCTAGAATCCCCTCATTTCCTTCCTTTCTTCTTGGTTCTTTCTTCATTTCTACTATTCTGCAGCCCAAGCCCAACTCTCCCAGTTCTCTTTCCTTCCTTTCTCCGTCGAGGTTAAGGCTCTCTTTTTCTCCCAGCTCTTTCTTGCTTGAAATTTCTCTGTTGCTGACCCTCTGTCTTTCCTCTTCTAGCTCTCTCTTGATCGCCTCTAAACTAGAAGCCCACGAGCATCAGCGCCGGCCACCCTTCACCGTCATTCCCTTCACGTTGTTCCACGCCGCGAGCCACGAGAAGTTTAATGGAGGTAACCCGTTACATTGATATAGTGTAGTGTTTTTTAATTCTCCCTGTTTACTCTTCAATTTGCTTGATCATAATCTCTCTGTTAAATTATTTAGGGCTACACAAGCAACAAGGAGAACCTAGGAGAATGTAAATAGGTAATCGCTACTCGTCTTGTATACCGAGAACTTCACCAAGAATGACATATGCAAGGATTTGTTTTTTCTCTCGGATCTGTAGAGGACTTTCAATCAATCGCCCTCTCTTTTTTGCATAGGAAAAGAAGTAAGAAAATATTTTCAGCATGGTTGTTTGCAACAATTGTTTTTTGAAATGAGTTGTTTTTAACATATTGATCACTTAGTTCGACGACTCTTATTTTGTTAATATGTAGAACAATTATGATGATGAAAGTAAATTAAGATAAATTTTTGAGATGTGGTGATTTCTATATAGGATTCTAATGTGAATTTTCAAGGTTTTGGTTTGTCTCTGTGTGTGCTGATAAATTTTTTTTTGGTGTAGAAGTTTTCGTTTTCTATGTAAAAGGAAATGCAACCAATAAAATTTTAATGAATGGGATTATAATCGCTTAGATTAATGTTAGATAGGCTTTATAATTTTTTTTAGGTTATCTTCTTGATGTGTATCTCAATTTTTGTGTAAAAGAAACATGGTTTATAGGCCTTGTTGTTAGGAAGAAAAGTGCGAAGAAGATATTGATGAATTGATGATGTTGTTGGTGTTCGACTAAGATCAAGTAATATATCATCTAACATTTCTACGTCATTGTATGTTCTTCTTTGTTTTTCTCTTTTCCCCTTAAATCTGTCTAAATTTAAAAAAGAAGAAAAATAAGAAATAACAAGTTCGGTGAGTGATGAGTTCGCCTTCATTGCCAATTTTTACTCAAAGTGCATGCTTGCTTTGATGTGTTGGAATAAAATGAAGTTGCTTTTTGTTAAAATACTTGCTTTGACATTTTCCAATTTTTAGCTCTATTCTTTACTAGCTAACTGCATGATTAGTATCTCTTGCTCAACATATTGCAATTATTCTATTTCTACAACTTACCCATAGTCTAGAAAATTGTGTGCATAAGTCAGAATATATTAGGTTAGCAATAAAAGTCAAAATTCTGATCTTATACTACACCAAGTGTATAAAGAAAACGAGACAAGTCCTTTGTTTCACTCCAATACTAAAAGAAGGAAAATAGCAAGGTAAAGAAATTAGAAGTTCACTGCATTCCCAACTGTTGGTTTTCCTCCTCTTCAAAGCCCAATCTTTATTTTTCATTCAAACATATTATTTGAGGGAACTTAAGACAAAACTCTCTTTGTTGTCTATTTCTTTTTGGCCGTCTATCTCTTCCACAAATCCTTAACTTTGTTCTCTTTCACTTCTGTTTTTTCGTATTATTGTCGTTTGTGTGATGTTGTTGTTGACCTTTTTGCATTAAGCCATTAATATGTGGTTGTTAGCTTAATTTGATAAGTTAGTTAGAATTTATCTATAAGGTAAAGTTTTATATATTATAATAAAAAATAAAGGTATTATAGCCTTTAACATCAACTTTAATATCTCAATTTATTTCTAAACACCCCTGGTTGTTGTCGTCATTTTTTTTTTGTTTTTTAATTACCGTCGTTTCCTATTGTTATATATACGACATAGTGGTTTACGACGGATTTCTAATCATCATGCAGGTAACAAAACCCGAGTGTCGTTTTCACTTGGTTTCCGCTGCGTCAATTGACTAGCCAGCCAGTAACACCAGAACTCTCCAAAAAAACTGTTCTCGGTGAAGATCACCATCACCCGCTTACAATTTGCAAGACCCACAGACATAGAACAGTTAAAATTTCATGGGTAAAACCTCTCTTACTCTCTCACGAATCACTTATTAATTCCCTTTATTTCTTCGCTCTGTGAATCCTACAATTTCATGCTCACATCAACCCTAGCCATGGAGATGAATGTTATGCTGTTTGGCTCGAAAGCAAACAATAAAGTTCAATTCTTTCTTTGAGATTTCGCTTTAATGAGAGTCATTATGTTATCCGGTGTGACAATTATGAAAATTTTGTTGCGCTGAGGAGTTTTTGCAAAAATTTTGTATTTCAAAAGTTTAGTTGAACAATTTTTAAGTTTTGAATTATGACAGGAGATTTAGAAACATTTTTAAGCTAGATGTCTGTATAATTTCTCATTCTTGAGAAATTGCAGCAATATTTATTATGATATTTAAGCAAATTAAAGGTAGACTGGTTTTTCATTTCTTTATTGCTAAAATAAGTTAAAAAGAAACTTGATGTTCCGTTTCTCTTAAATCCTTAACTTTGTTCTCTTTCGCTTCTTCTACCCAGAAGCCATTTGAAATTGCTTGAAGACTTGAAGGCATTTTGGAATTCGTGCTTTGGTTGCTAGCTGCCAAATAATGGTTAGTTAAGTTCTAAACTTTTTTTTCTTGCTTTTCTAGGTTTGTTCCGACTATTATTGGTTTTTTATTTTTTTTTTCCTTTTGTTGTATGATGGTGTTTGTATTATCTCGTAAGATAAACCTCTCCTTTTGATATACATGGAATGGACTTATCTTTTTTTTAATTGCTCTTTGGTGTTAATTTCGTTGTAATTGTTATGTAAATTTGTTTTTAAATTTTATAAAATTTGTTTTGTATATTGAACAGCCTCTAAGACTAGATCCCGTGTTAAGGAGTGAAGAGCATTACGATTACAAGGTGTCAAAGAAATCAAAATACGAGCAATATGCGGAGTTCATTACAAACAATCTGGACCCAGACAATCTAGACCCAGACAATCTGCAATGGTTCAGAGGCACCCAATTTGTACTTGGAATTCTTTTGTGTTTTGGCCTACTGTGTCTTTGCTTAACAATAGGCGGTAAAATACGCATTACCCTAACAACATTGGGAATCTCCCATTGGTATGAATCTGGTAAAGGATAAATTGTCTCTGCATATGCATTAACCAATGTATCCGTCTTGTAATAATGTGAGCATAATTCATAAACTGATGTTTCTGCCTTCCCACAAGCTGCAATTGTATGTTCACATGGCATCTGATCTACGTCAAACACGCGACAAGAACAAGTCATCAATCTAATGTTCACTGTTGCACAAACCTCTCCACCTACAACGTAGTACTCATTAATATTGAGCCTATTGACTGATAAAAATCCAGCTTTGTCATACCTATTATGGAGTATTTTCTCATTCGTCGGTGTCAAAACTAAGGTACTAACAACGGCGTTGGTCCGCCTTTCGTTAAACCACGTAAACATCTTTCCTAACACATAATCTAACAAGGCAACAACAGGGTAATCTCTTATATCTTCGAGCATTCCATTCAATAATTCAACAAGGTTTGAGGTCATAATATCGTATCTATTTCCTTTAAAATGAGCACGAGACCAGTTCTCAAAGCCAACCTGCTCTTGTAGGTACCTTCCAACGCGTGGATAATCAGAACAAATATCCTTGAAGAACATATCAAACTCATCAATTCGATAAGCATTAGTAGCTTTAAAGAATAACAGTAGAACACCGCTACAATGGAAGGTAGCCTTGATGTTTTGCGCCATGAAATGTGCAACAGCCATGGCGTGTTGACTCATAAACTGTCTCAACAGCCTTCTTAATACTTTGATGCCGATCAGATATGAAAACTAAATCTTCGCAATCTTTCACAACTTCCTTCAACTTTGAAAAGAACCATGTCCAAGATGCATCATCTTCTTTGTCCACAATCGCCCAAGCGATGGGATAACAACAACGTTCATTGTCTTGAGCTGTGGCCGCACGCCTCTAAATTTTCCCTTCAGAAATGTTCCATCGACAACTATTACTTTCCTCATACAAACAAATCCTCATATGTAGGGCCTAAGTGCCACAAACAGATATTTAAATGTACCACCCAGAAATTAATTAAATAATATTAGAATATAAAATGGTGGATTAGTGTGCCATAATAAGTGTTTTAAACTCAAATTTATCATTTTGTGAAAATTAAGAAACTTTGTGTTAGTTTTACTCTTTTAATAATTTTAAATTATTTTAAGTTGTTTTAATTGTTAATTGAAATTTTAACAAAGCAATTTGATTTAAAAATAGTGTACTGTTGCACACGGTTCTGTGCAACTAATTTTCTCTCCCCCTCTATTTAAATCACTCTCTCTCTCCTGCACTCTCATTTTTCTCTCTCTTCTCTCTCTTTCCCGTGCACTCTCTCTCTCTTCCTCTCTCTCTTGGTTCTCTCTTTCTCTCTCATTCTCTCTCAAAATTTTTGAATCAAAATTTGATTTCAAGCTTTGGGATTGTGGATTAAAGGCTCGGGAATGCGATTGAGCAACTACAAACTCGATTCAAGCTTCGATTCAAGGTTAGTATCGAATTTTCAAAACTTTTTCAATTTTTTAAATTTTCTTGTATTTTGAAATCTAAGCATTTTTAAGCTTAGAAAACCTTCAATCTAGGTTAGACGAACTTAGATTTGCTAGAATACAAACTTTGTTTCATCAAAAACAAATTTGAATCAAGATTTTTCATTTTTCTCTAATTTTTCTAATTTTTGGGTTTTTCCAAAAATCTTGTTTAAAACTTGTTTTAATCCATCAAAAAGTAAGTTACTATGTTTTTCTATTGTTCATGATCATTATCCATTCCTGAGAATTGAGAAAACAGGTCAGATTTGAAGATTTGGGCTCGGGGAAGCCGAGACCCATGCGTGAAAATTTTTGGAATTTTTCAGATTGGCAGGCCAAAGTTTGAGTTCGGTAGGCCGGATTCATGAGTTCGACAGGCCGGATTCATCCAACCGGTAGGCTGAACCTGGAAATGTTCGATCGATCGGACTTGGATTTCCAGTACAGTTCGGCCGGCCGAACCAGGGCGACCGACAGGCCTACCGGACATGGTGCAATTTTTGTGATTTTCACCCGTTTTCCCTGTTTTGAACCCGATTTAAATTTCAACTTTATAAAATGATTTTATAAACCTAAGTGGCACACTAGGACACCATGAAATGATTTAATAACCTAGGATATCTCAGATTAGATACTAATAGATCTAGTTTTCATTAAGGTTGTGCGTGGATCCGCAGAGCTAACGTATAGCTGATTGGGATTACGGTGTGGGACACCGGTACGAGTATTGGGTAGGACTTCTACACCTTCTTTGGTAGCCAATTTTAAATGTTTTGGCCTCAAAGTGATTTTTAATAGAATATTTTTAAATGATTGGTTGGAAAAGGATTTTCTATAACTGTTTTCCTAATAGTAGATTGAGGTGTTTTCATAATAAACCTCATAATAAATGTTAATGATTTATTTGATAAATAGAAAATTTAATTATAAAAAGATATATAGGCATAATGCCATATCAGAGATCGGGTCATGTAGTGAACAACCTTGGGGGCAGGTTCCGAAACCCAACTGCTCTACTTCGGTGGTGAATCTCATAGTTTGCCTGAATTAATAAAATGGTACTCTTGATGAACTGTTTCCAATAAACTTTTGATAAACGGAAGTACTTATTTAATTTTATTTTATTTATTAAGAAGTGTTCTATTAAACTATTTATCTGTTTGTTTTAAAGATATAGTCCTACTGAGCCTTTCGCTCACATTTTACTTGTTTTAAAATCTTACCCCATAGGTGGATATCAGCTTAGGATCGGAGAAGAGTCCGCTGACCGGACCTACGACCAATAGAGGATTTTGGTAGGTTGTATCATAGAAATTCAAGGCATGTAAATTCTTAACTCTTTTTTCTTTGGACTGTGGTTGTATTATAATGTTGTCAATACTATGTGTGTGCACAATATATGGGCCAGTGGGACCCATACTCACTTCACCCCATATTAAATTGTTTTATTTGTTCTCTTTTTTTATCTGAATATTATAATTGTTCATTCTAAATAAACGATTTTAAAATTTTCACATTTTTATTTATATTCTAAAATCCTGTTTTTAATTAAATCCTTATTTAATTAACTTAATTAATCCTCCACGTCTCCTCCTGTACCCCGGGGCGTGACATTAAACCTGTTTGAATCGTCAACCTTAATGTGGGTAACAGTGTCATGGTTTACAGACTTGAGCATATTATAGTATGACGAAAGGATGACAAAAATTTCTTCGGTCGTACCCCTTATAAGGTTAATTGCATGCTGACGAGCCATCCAACCTTTGTAGTAACTAAAATCTGTTCCAAATTCGCTACGAACATAATGTCGTATTGACTTAGGTCGTGGACCCTGTGGTATACCTACAAATTGACTTTTAATGCACTCCCCAATAACAGAGTATAATGCTTGCCTGTGCTTTGATGAGCTTTTTTCTAGCGAACAAGAGTGAATTCTACAATTCTTACGAATAATAAACATGTTTGACAATGACAACTTACATGCCTGAACATGCCACTTACAATTTGGATCCACACACTCCACTACAAGTACATTTTTGGTCCATTTTTTGGTAAAAAACTCGAACCTTCCTTTTAAAGCTATAACATGAAGTTTCGTCCTTAACTCTCTCTTGCTTCTAAAGTGGTCACCAACTTGTAAATTAGACCCATCATTGAATGTAAAACTACTCAAAACTGAGGATGATCCGACTTCTCTTTTATTTAAAATCATGAGTGATTGTGGAGAAGGTAGTAGACCCATGTCATTAGGAGCTGAGGCATTATCGTCTAAAGTAACATC
Source organism: Artocarpus hirsutus (assembly GCA_946598075.1). Classification (NCBI taxonomy): domain Eukaryota; kingdom Viridiplantae; phylum Streptophyta; class Magnoliopsida; order Rosales; family Moraceae; genus Artocarpus; species Artocarpus hirsutus. The sequence continues at coordinate 18,548 of CAMOHE010044829.1, forward strand.
AACAAAAAATTCATCATCTGTCGGATTTCTCTGAATTTCTTCGTCATTAGTAGGAGCCGAGGCAATCTCCTCTCGAACTGCAATATCCCATCCAACAGAATTCATATCTTCTTCTTCTTCCACCTAAACATGCAAAGGTACTGTGCTACTATTGAACTTAAGTAACCCCATAAAAAGTAACAGGTCCTCATCATCATAAATTCTAATAAGCTTTATCTTATCAAACTGTTTTGACAGCAAGTAAGTTATCTTCAATGTCTTATTTCCACGCTCAATTCCAGCTTTTGTATAAATCTTGTTAATTAACATACTCAAATTAGGACTCACCTCTTCTAGCATAATTCCTTTCATTTCACTTTGCGCCTCACACCACACCCAACAAGTTTCCAACTCATTCCAATGTCCTCCAACGTCGAAATAAATTGGTAATGGCGCCATTTAGTTACCGAACTGCAAAACCAAAAAAAATATTAAACAATGACTTTTAGGCAAATCTTCAATGCTAGTTTAATCAAAAGACGCCATTAACAATTTCAACCTAAACAAAACAAAGCACCATTGCAAGAATAACAACTAATGCTATTACCAATTACATAGATATAGGTAAATTTGTGGTTGTTATTTAGTGATGGATAGCCCTATTTAGGGGAAAAACTGCATGTATCATGTAGTTTCAATCTGATCATCAATAGAGATTCGGGATTTGGTAAGTGAAACTTTAATCGGGATTTGGTAAGTGAAACTTTAATCGGGATTTGGTAAGCGAAACTTTAATTTCTCTAGTATGGAAATATCATAAATATTTCTCACCTCTTCTAGTATAGATTGATGTTAGAGATCAAATCTCTCTCCATTGAGTTATATTTTTTATTTTTTCCAATTTGGATTGGCCTCTTGATGATTCTTTTATAATTTTAACTTTTATGGTTTTGCTAATTTTGAAAGGACTAAAATTGAAATGAGTAGAATCAAATGAAGACTTCAATAATTGCTAGTTTCACTTCAACAATACTTAGATAATAAGTTTAGTTTACTATCATAAACTTTATTTATTTATTTATTTATTTATTTTTGGGCACAAGACTATCAATAACCTTATATATTGTAGGTGTAAGACCCAAGAAACACATTTCATACCTGTAGAATTTTATTTCATATCTTATATGAAAAACTAGTTAACAAATTAAAAATGTTCACAATTCAATAAAACATTTTTGGGTACTAATGTAGTGATCAAATGCCACTGATTATAGAACATGATAAACCGTTATACACATTTTAGGAGCAAAGGAACACATCTAAAAAGAATAAGTACGTCATTTATATTCACTAGGGATTGCCCACAACAAAATAATTACCTGGTGTATATCACTGGAGATGGTGAGCTGGCAAGAGAAAAAAACAAAGGGGGAGCAAAAATTAAGTGCAAATATTTTGAATACACCAATACATGTAACTAGCTCTTACAAATTAACTGTAAGCCACCAGTCTTCACAGTTTGAAACGCCTAAAGAAACAAACTTCTTTTGCAATTCACTCATGTTCGTCTAGTGCAAGCAAAGTATGAGACAGATTTGACTCGGGTACTCTAACTAGCTCTCAACAAATCAAATTGATCATACCAAAAAACTAAAATACAAAAGAAAGAAAATAGAAGACAGTAACATTAATTTAAGGGGCCATTTGAGATGTCTTCTTCTAACATTCTTAACCACTATCCCACTCTCATTGCTTCACCGCATTTATCTCAATACAAATCTTTCGTAATCCTAACAAACACCTCAAAACAGACGCAGAAACAGAAGACCCACAAATGGCAATGGGAATACCCATCCCCTAGATAAATCATTGTCATCTATCTCTTTTAGCTAAACACTTTAATTTGCATGCTCTTTCACCTCTATAGAAAAGACCAAAACAAGCCCACCTTCTCTGTCGTTCAAAACTAGAAATTTTCAACGGAGAAATCTGGGTATGGCCATGACGGCATTTTCAGGTCTCTAAGACCTCCTCTCGTCTTCCCCAAAGACCCCAATCTCTCTATGGTGTCTTTCCCCTTCAAAAACTCTTCCTTTTACCCTCACAAACCCGCCCTCATCCACGCCGATTTCGGTGAGACCCTCTCATTCTCTCACTTCAAATCCACCGTCGCCAAGGTCTCCCATGGCTGTTTTCATTTGGCCATTGAGAAAACTGACCAAAAAACAAGGCAATTCTTCCTTGAAAGTATCCAATTTTTGAAACTAAAGCTTTGTTAGTTATTATATTTACCAATATTCTCAATGGTCAAACGGAAAGCAAATTGACATCTAAAACAAAGGGAAAAAGCAATTGTGGTGAATTAGAACAAACCAGATTTCATTTCTCAGATTGATCGTGAACTCCAAAGGCCTCAATTTTGCCACACTCGACATCGGATTCTAATTTCTTCTTCAAAATTCAGTCAGCGCCATCACCGAAAAAAATGGATGAAAACCTAATTTGCCCAATTTAGGGCTTTAGGGATATTCACGGGACTTCACCCCTTTTCTTTTTCTTTTTTTTTTCTTCTTTTCCTGTTTTATTTTACTTGCTGATGTGGCTTGTCCTACTTGGCCTTCTTTTTAAAATTTCTTTAGATGACTTGGCATTTGGATCATTCAGCTAATTTTGAAATTTTTGGGTCTACTTATCAAAATTCACTTTCTCTTTAACCCTTTTATCCAATCTCCCCTTTAAATCAAGGGGTTTGGATAAAAGGGTTAAATAGAAAGTGTATTTTGATAAGTAGACTAAAAAATCTTAAAATTAGCTAAATGACCTAAATGCCATCTCATCCAACTGAGTTTAGAAAAAAAGCCAGGAGAGAAAAGCCAACTCAGCAAGCAAAAAAAAAAAAAAAAAGGGAAAAGAAAAAAAAAAGGTGAATCCTCAACGCCCCAAATTGGGTTTTCCCCCATTTTTCCTCTCGTCTCTAGCTTCAGGGAGCTTGAGGTATTCTTCTCTTCTTTAATTGAGGTCCGTCCTTGAGTTCCTCTTGTCCTTGTACTTTTTCTTCTTCTTTTTCTTTAGCCTGAAATCCAAACACATCGATTAAATCTATAGCAGCTCATCTCCATTGATATACACCAGGTAATTTTTTTTTAATTTCATTCATGTACACAAATCATCAATTAATTAGAGAATACCTAATCTTCAATTCTAACAGTGATGCATATGCTTATTGGTACTCTAATGTAGCCATAGGGGAAAAAAATTATAAATCTTACAGCATTAATATTCGACGTTACAATGAAAGATTCTTAGCTAACATTTAACTTGATGATCACAACGACATGGATAGCTTAAGGTTAATAATATCATCATCAAAAAGTTTAGGTAATCTCAAGTTGTCATAGCAATATATGATTTCAGTTCAAAAAGTTAGAGGCTGCACTATCAAAGCTACTTTGAAGTAGTAGTACTTTCATCTTGGTTTTTGTATTTCTGCATTGAAGGACAGCCTGTGTTTTGGTAGCATTTTCATGAATCTTGTTTTATCTGTTTATACAAGCTTGGATGCTTGAAAAGGACTTATGGAATTTCATCATACTTTCTCTGATAAGACATACTTCGATGCAGAGTATTTTTCTCATATGTTTCTCTCTCTGTGTATTTCACCATACTTTGTCCTTCTTCTGTTTGAGTTGAACTTAGTAGGTCTTGTGTGAGAAAAATTTTGTTGTTTTCATGTTTTTGGTTGAATATTTTGAACAGAGTAACTTGAGCCAAGAATTTTAATAAGCTATATGTTCAGGAAAATTTAGTTCAAAATTTTTATCTTATATTCTTTCATGTGTGCCTTAACAGAAAACAACATTGGGCATTTACGTTACTACTTCTTGTGGATATAGCTGGATCTTCCTCTTCCATTGCGTACAATAAGAATAAGTTGCATTTTGTTGATTTGTTCTAAAAAAAGACTTATTGCTTATGTAGGTTTAGATTTAAAATTATGCCTATGTTCAACTATATGGGACAATGCACTTGTTGAGCATGTGTGGAAACCTAGTAAGTTAACATTTCAGAATTTTTTTGTTTCTGAAATTTTTGTTTCTGAATTTTTTTTATGTCGTTTCTTTATAGCCCTTTTGTTTAGAGAATGTTTTGTATTGTAAGAATGTTATCCAGTAGCCTAGTAGCAAATGTATACTGTTAGTTACTGTATTAATTGCTTATCATTGACAAGAAAAAAGTTCAAGAGAGTTTGTGGTTATCATGCATCTGTGGTTGGCATTAAATTGGAAAAAAAAAAAGACTACTTGACCAAATTCGATGTTGGAAGACATTGAAAGAAGTTGGAAGCTTGTTGGGTGTGGTGTGAGGGGCAAAGTGAAATGAAGGGAATTTTGTTAGAAGAAAAGAGTCCTAAGTTCAACATGTTAATTAATAAGATTTATACAAAAGCTAGAATTGATCATGGAAATAAGTCATTGAAGATAACCTACATGCCGTCAAAACAATCTGATAAGATGAAGCCAATTAGAATTACTGATGATCATGACCTGTTAGTTTTTAAGGAGTTAATTAAGTACAGTAGTAATATAATACCTCTACATGTTTAGGTGGAAGAAGAAGATATAAATTGTGTTGAACGGGAGATTGTAGTTCCAAAGGAGATTGCCTCGGCTCCTATTAATGGAGAAGAAATTCAGAGAAATCCACCAGACGATGAATTTTATGATTGTGATTTTGTTGATGCAGCTTTGGACGAGATTGCCTCAGCTCCTAACGACATGGGTCCAATGCCTCTACCACAACCCCTCATGATTTTAAATGAAAAAGAGAGGTCGGATCATTTCAACTTTCCATAGTTTCACATTCAATGATAGATCTAATTTACAAGTTGGTGATCACTTCAGAAGCAAGAGAGAGTTAAGGACAAAACTTCATGTTATAGCTTTAAAAGAAAGGTTTGAGTTTTTAACAAAAAAAATAAAACAAAAATTTACTTATGGTGGAATGTGTGGATTCAAATTGTAAGTGGCGTGTTCGAGCATGTAAGTTGTTATTGTCGAATATGTTTATTATTCATAAGTATTGTAAAGTTAACTCTTGTTCTCTAGATAAACGTTAATCAAAGCCCAAGCAAGCAACATTCTCTGTTATTAGGGATTGTGTCAAAAGTCAATTTGTAGGTATACCATAGGGTCCACGACCTAAATCAATACGGAATTATGTTCATAGCAAATTTGGTATAGATTTTAGTTACTGCAAAGGTTGGATGGCTTGTTAGCATGCAATTAACCTCATAAGGGATACGGCCGAAGAGAGTTTTGCCATCCTTCCATCATACTATCATATACTCAAATCTGTAAATCACAATACTATTACCCACATTAAGGTAGACGATAATAACAAGTTTAAATACCTTTTTGTGGTAAATGGACCTTGCATATGAGGATTTGTTTGCATGAGGAAAGTAATAGTTGTTGATGGAATGTTTCTGAAGGAAAAATTCAGAGGCGTGCTATTTGTGGCCATTGTTCAAGATAGTGAATGTTGTTGCTATCCCATCACTCGGGGGATTGTGGACAAAGAAGATGATGTATCTTGGACATGGTTCTTTTCAAATTTGAAAGAAGTTGTGAAAGATTTCAAAGATTTAGTTTTTCATATCTGATAGGCATCAAAGTATTAAAAAGACTATTGAGATAGGTTATCAGTTAGCACCCCATGGCTATTGCACATTTCATGTGGCGTAGAAGTCAAAGTTGAAAGAAGTTGTGAAAGATTTTGAAGATTTAGATTTCATATCTGATAGGCATCAAAGTATTAAAAAGGCTGTTGAGACAGTTTATGAGTTAGCACACCATGGCTGTTGCACATTTCATGTGGCGCTGAACATCAAGTGTACCTTCCATTCTAGCGGTGTTCTACTGTTATTCTTTAAAGCTGCTAATGCTTATCGAATTGATGAGTTTGATATCTTTTTCAAGGATCTTTGTTCTAATTATCCAAGCGTTGGGAGATACCTACAAGAGCATGTTGGCTTTGAGAACTAGTCTTGTACTCATTTTAAAGGAAATAGATACGATATTGTGACCTCAAACCTTGCTGAATCATTGAATAGAATGCTCGAAGATGTCAGAGATTACCCTGTTGTTATCTTGTTAGATAATGTGTTGGGAAAGATGTCAATGTGATTGAACGAAAGGTGGACCAATGCCATTGTTACTACCTTAGTTTTGACACCAAAGAATGAGAAAATACTCCATGATGGTACAACAGAGCTGGATTTTTATCAGCCAACAAGCTCAATATTAATGAGTACTATATTGTAGGTGGAGAGGTTTTTGCAACTGTGAACATTAGATTGAAAACTTGTACTTGTCGCGTGTTCAACATAGATCAAATGCTATGTGAACATGCAATAGCAACTTGCAGGAAGGCAAAAACATCTGTTTATGAATTATGTTCACATTATTACAAGACGGATATATTGGTTAATGCATACGTAGAGACAGTTTATCCTATACCAGATTCAACCCAATGAGATATTCCCGATGATGTTAAGGAAATGTGCATTTTACCGCCTAATGTTAAGCGAAGACGTGGAAGGTCCAAACAAAAAAGAATTCCAAGTACAAGCGAGAGCACTATGCAAAGAAGAAACAGATGCCCTAGATGCGGACAATACGATCTTTATTAGAAGACTTGTAGGAATGCGCCAATTTCTTGAATTTGTTTGTTGTTAAGAGATAATGAATTTTTATGTTTTAAATGAATTAATTGTTAATTGTTCCATTTAATATCATTATTGTCTTGTTCCATATTGTTTCTATACATGGTTTCTTCATATTTTGATGAAATTAAATTGTTATGCTATTGGAATTTAAAAAACTTAAAAATTGAACATGGCTAATATAAGGTCTACATGGTATCGACCTCCCTATAATGAAATTGCAGCTTGAGATGTACAGGTACAAAAGAAAAGGGTCGATATGGGGCCTACATGGTATCTGCATAGGTCGACACATGCAAACCCCATGTAGTCGTGGGGCATGGGTGTAGACCAATGTCAATCGCATGCAAAACCTTGTAGATCTTATCCTATTTTAAGAAAAATTATGCATGTGGGATTTCTTTACTTTTCTATTTTTAAGAATCATCGCATAAGAATGAACATTTTCAAAAGAATATTACCTTCCTCTTCTTTAATATTCAACCCATTATAAGGATGAGAGTGAACATATGAGATTCAAAAATAAAGAAATATAATATTTTAGAAGGACAGGTCAAGTCAGACTCACTTTGAAGCTTGGGTCGATATGGGTCAATATAGTGTCAACATAGGGTCTCCATATGTAGACCTCCTATCGACCTTATATCAACCCCATATCGACATCGAAGTTTGAATAAACTAAACCATAACATCGGCTTGCAGTTGATTGTAATAAGTGTATCATGGTCGATCACGCTGTCACCTGAGCTAAATTTTTCAAAAATAGTTTTAAAGCAGTTTTTTAACCTAGGGTCGATACATGGTCAACATAGGTCTACATATGTAGACCTCATATCAACCTTTTATCGACCTCATATTGACCTTGAAGTTTGAATAAACTAAACTATAACATCAGCTTGCAGTCGACCGCAATAATTATATCACCGCGCTGTCACTCAAGCTGAATTTTTCAAAAAATAGTTTTAAAGCAGTTTTTCAAACTTATTTTTAACAATTCAAAAACACAGTACTTTCAAGCTTAAGAAAAATCAGTACTTTCATTTCGTAATATTAGTTTGCAAAGTATGTCAATTCTCCATAACTGTCCCAAAAAAAAAAATCAAATTGGAAAGAATTTCGACAACATAACGACTTATATTAAGCAATATCCAAAACTTGCAAACATAACCTAGACAACTGCAAAACCTACTAATATAATCCAGACAACTATAAAACCTACAAACATAATCTAGACAACTACAAAACCTGCAAACATAATCTAGACAACTACAAAACCTACTAACATAGTCCAGACAATTGCAAAACTACATTGTTCTTTACAAAACTATAACAAAACTATAATCAGTTTCTTCTAGGATCAGTATATAGAATTTGCATATACTGTGATCTTTTTCTAATCCCCCGTGGTTTTTGTGGTCTTTGTATTTGTAGTGGCTGTGATTCTTCATCACATACCACTATATTAGTGTAATTTGTTGGAGGAGGTGAGCGAGATAATTGAGGTGATCTGGCTTAAGGCAAGGGTGTAGTGTTAGGTGAGGAAGAAATAGATGGTGATTTGTCTTCAAGCACAGGTGTAGTGCGAGGCTAGGGCATACTGTGAGGTGAGCTCAAGAAGTGAGGTGATCCGGCTTAAGATAGGGGCATAGTGCAAGGTGAGGAAGCATATGGTGATTCATCTTCAGGTTGAGGCGTAGTGCGAGGCAGGGGCGTAGTGCAAGGTGAGCGAGATAAGTGTGACAATCCTTCTTCATGGAGGGGTGTCTTGCGAGGCTACAGCGTAGTAAACCCATCATAACCCTCACTATAATGATGCTTTCGATACTCTATTGACAGCATAATTTCTGACTAATGTTTGAATTGGTCAGAAATATGCCATTTCAACTACTCAAACCCCAAAGCTATTGTTTTTCTCATGTCTTCCTAATATTTTCTAATGGCTTTTACCTTATTCTCAACCCACACTACTCTGGGAGGAGTCTCATGTTCAAAAGTTGATGGCACATCTTGATCAATGGAGGGAGAAACATGCTCTAGATACTCATTGCCAAAAATTATACACTCTCCCCGATCAAGTTTCTCGGTTAATTGGTTTATAATTGTATCAATTGTTCTTTTCACAAAACGCCTATAATTGACCATCAACGGGGCTCTCATCTCCTCATTTGTAGCAAACAACATGCTACGAATATCCTCTAAAGCAAATTAGAAAAATTCTTGTTACGACCATGTTAGTTTTAGTTAATACAAATAATTACATAAGTAATAGGTGGACACTAACCTATGACCTTTATATTAAATTGCTTATTTAAACCTTCGAAGGATTTACTGCACCCATTTGTGGAACACCCATTTGTGGAACAGGAGCTTCTATTGGGATAAAGGTAGCAAATTTGTTTGCTACTGCTGGGATGCACCCATAGGCAAATATCTAAACCATAATTAAATTTGGATCAAATATTATATCAAATATAAAATGACAAATGCAATATCAAATACAAACTAATATATAAATTACTCATGTTTAATTACCTCAAATGGATGTATAAATCCATTGAAAGTGAATGTTGCGTTGCTCGAGTTAATCTTACTCCTTATATCCTTCTTCAATTGTTTGACCGAATACTTAAAGGACTCTCAACCCCGAGGATAGGCACAGAAAGCACCTATGTTATCAACCAAAGTTAAGTACTGTGATTTGATTTTCAAGTAATTTGTGCCGTTGGCTATCAAAACACCAACAACAAATATCAAAGCCGCCATCTTCCTCTTCTCTAAACTATTTAGGACTTTGGTGTTCTATTCCATCTTGTCGACAACATCGTAGATAGAACATAGATAGAAATTTTTATGTTATTCGACAAATGCCTTTGCATAAACGGTGGAGTAAGATCATGTTTGTTCTCATCCTCCTCATCCCCCTCATCCTTATCTACTTCATCAACAACAACATACTGTTCAGTACAACATAATCTTATCAGCAAAGCATAATCCTTTAATTTGTACGTAACTAGAACACAATTAACAACCATCTAAAATTCATTGTCATCGGTCCTTGTTGCCATTCACAATACCATTGACCACAAAAACTAGCCAAAATGTCCAATACATGCCCAAATTGGGTGCGTCTAAACCATTATAGATCTTCGGGGTCTAGTTTGTCCATAATAAACTTTTCATAATACTCATATTTAGACTGCTTTGACATCCTGCAATCATACCGCTCTTAGGTCATCAACATCAGATCTAGTCTCAGAGGCTGTTCAATATGAAAACTAATATTATAAAAATTAAAAACAAATTTAAAAACAATTAAACTAGAATTAACACCAAAGAGCAATCTTTCCTTTTAAGCAAAACCGAGAAAAGGAAAACAACCAAACAAGAAAAAAGAGGAAAGCAGCCTCATAATAAATGAACACGACTCAACAAAATTTCATGCTTCCACTTTCATGTAAAAATTGATTCTTTTTCAATTCACTCCCAAAACAAGCATTTTTTGGCCAACGAAAATCAAGGAGGAAATAAAGAAACAAAAAATATATGGGGACAGTGTTAAGGTTAAGCTATGACATTGCAGGATGTCATGTCATGATATATTTACGGGCTTTGTGGTATTGGATATGTGGGATGGGTCAGAAAGGAACTAAAATGCACTCAACAGGAAATGATGAGTTTGGGAAGTGAAATTGCAAATGGTGCATGGTTTATACATGGGTGTAGGAATGCCAACTATGTTGTAAATATATCCTAGTTATGAGCATATCAGTAAGTATATAGAGTGTTGGCTTTTTTGGACTCTAGTTTCCTTGCAAAAGAATAAGAACATGAATTTTTACATGTTTTAAACTATATATTTTTAAGTAGTTAATGAACAGTTGAATAACTTGAATGCTTGTTTACCACTTTTCACAATAGGTCACAATACTTGTTGAAGGGAAAATTTTCTCATCTTGCCTCACAATTGATGCAATAGGGAACTTTTAACGCGTTGTAAAGTAGGAATCATGCACCATTTACAATGTGGGTACTTCCTATACTATCCACTCAATATCACAGAGAAAAAAATAAAAGAAGAGAAAAAATGAAGTAATGTGGTTATAAAAGAGATCAAGTAGAACTTCCATATGCATTGTGAAATCATCTTTGATAATTTTAACTTTTAAAATTTGCTTTTTATGCATGCACGGGCAAGCTGTAGATTCATATTACAGTATGTCTGGAATCTACAAATATGGTCCAACTTGCAAATTCCATCACCCCTTTTTGTCACATCCTTATAACTATAGTATGAGCCTTCCTGCTATGCTTGATTTAACTTTTCTAGGTTATCAAAGAAGCTTTGCAACAATCATGACATCTGAGACTTCTCACTTCGTGCCATCAAAATCTTTTGATATGGTGCAAAAACCATTGAGCAACAAAAGTCAGAATCCAGAAACAAGGTTATCGGAAGATTAAGCTAAACAAGCTGGTTCTTTGGTGCACTCGCCTCTTTCTTTAGAAGCTTCTATGGATTAATCCGGCTGAAGACTTTTTGTTTCTATTTATTTTGCTTTCTGTGCATGTCTTTCTTTAAATTAGTATTTTGAAGGGAACATCTTTTACATGTACCTTTTGTCCCCTGTTTTCCCTTACTGTTCTAAGTTAACAGGTTGTTTGAAATCAATTTGATGAGAAAAAATCTAGGGGAGATGGAAGGCATTTTTTGTGAAGAATAATACACAGGTGGAAAATTGTAAGATTCCTTTTTCATAGCACCCCCACCCCACCCAACCCCACAACTACTTCATCTTGGGATATTTAACCCCTTTCTTCTTTGATAGTAAATTACATGAGGATATTTACATACTATAGTTTGCTAGTTTTTGTTTTGAATGATGGTTAGGTTTGAGAAATTTTGACCAGATACTTACGCATTAAGTCTTATTAAACTTTCAAGTTATAGTTTGTGAATTAAAAAAACACTATACTACATCTGTGTAACAGGTTACCTCCATTGGACTTCTCGTGGCTTGCAGCGTGGAACAACGAGAAGGGAATGACAGTGAAGGTCAGTAGGACTGATACTCGTGCGCTTTTAATTTGGAGGTGACAATCTATCCTAGCTGACTTGGAGGCGTTTGGAGGCAATACAGAGAGAGCTAGAAGAGGAAAGATAGAGGTCAGCAGTGGAGACATTTTGAGTAAGAAAGAGCTAGGAAAAGACAAGAATCTCAGCCTCGGCAGAGAAACAAAGGAAAGAGAGTTGGGAGAGTTTGACTTGGGCGGCAAAGGAGAAAAGAGAAACAAAGAAAGACCCATGAAGAAAATGAGGGGGGTTAGGGCACAGATGGGTTGTTATGGGAACGGAATGGACGTGGAAAGGCCAGGTAGGAGAGAATTAGACATGTCAGCATTTTTTTGCCCCAAAAAAAAGGTCTACTTCTCCAATTTAAGTTTTTGGTGAGCACTTTCATCAAATTTTACCCTTAAATTATTAATGATAAAAGTTTAAGTGAAACATAACAATCAATTAAAAAAATCACCAAAAGCCAACTTTAATAAATAGTTAAAAGAATAATAAATGGAAAAAATTAAAAAAGAAGAGAGATAGCATAATGATATCATTGTGAAGACATCAACACTTGTTGAAAAATTATCGGTGATGAAGACATTGTTGCTGAAGCCATGGTTGAGAGAAAGAGAATAAGTGTCGGAGAGGAGGGCTATGGTAGAGTTGAAGAGGAGGGCTCTAGCAGCGTTAGAGAGGAGGACTGATTGTTGCATTAGGGTTTGGAGGAGACAAAACGGGTTGGCGGTAGAGAAGATGAGGGTAGAGTAACTGTTTTTGATAAAATGAGCCTTAGGTTTCTTTTAAATCTTTATCTTGAGGTCTTGATTTGCTGCGTGTAAGTATGTGGAAAAAAATAAACTTTCAATTTGGACTAATAATATAAATACATATATATTTATAATTTTTTAAGTAATATAAATAGAGGTTGGATTGGTTGGATCGGATGTATTGAAGGTAAAATAAACATCCAATCCAATCTAGGTTGGTTTTTAAGAATTGACATCCAATCCAATTCAATTGAGCTTGGTTATTTGCCAAAAATGAATTATATTGGATTTCACCAATTAGTTTGGTCGGTTGAGTTGATCTGTTGAACAACCCTAGGTAGGAAATAGCCCATAAAATCTCAGAAAACTCTTTCTTATATGGTTCAACTTTTAACATTAACATTTGGGATACAATGTCTTCAATAATATTATGCATGCTTGCATAATGCTCAAAGTCAAGACATGTACATGTTACTTATGCTTCATAAAGTCATAACCATAGATATAAACATGCACAACATTTATGGCGAGGCAGGTAAAATTTTACTTACTGGCCTTTGGCTCACTTAGTTATGGGATGCAGAGGAGGACATTTCTCCACATCAATAGTAGGATGCTAGATAATTGGTTGGCACGCTCCTTTGAACCTATGGACTTGTGTATATGGATAACTTGTTTTTAGGACTTTTCACTATGCTTTATTTTGTATGCCTTTAAAGGCTATAAATATGGTACTGCAGATTTCATTTGGAGATATGTATTATATTGTAAATACAAAAATAACTAGTTTAAGTTTGAAAGAATTTTAAAGGTTTAAATTCTCTCATACTTCTATATTCTTTTTATGTGCACTATAAATATAAGTAAATATTTAGGAGAAACGACACTTGATATAGGTACATTATGTGTTTTAAACTTATGTTAAGTGGGTGTTATAATTGCCTAAAGGCAGATCTATAAGAAAATCACATAGTCTTCACAATAGGGCAATTTGAGAAAAGATGGAATCTCGACTCCAAAATGTGTCCACAAATACACACTCGATATCAAGCCTAGGAAAAATTTTGCCAAGTTAGGCATGAGTAGGCAAATCATTGGCTATCCTCTACAATAGCAATTCATGAACCTTCCACCACTCCTCTTTCCTCCCAAAATACCAGTATGGGCCCGCCTGTCCCCCCCCCCTCCAAAAACACACACACACACAAAACTTGCTCAAACCCGCATCTTCCACATCGACTTATCCTTTTGAGGGACTTAGAATGGCTTGACTCTCAAAATAACTTATACCAAATTAGTTGTAAAGATCTCCTCCAAAAATAGCCTATTGCATTCCCTTGTGCTTGACAGAAATAAGTCCCCCACCAAACTAACATTTCCATGCCCAACCCTTGTTGGACCAAAGGCAGCTCTAGGCATGCCACCCTCCATCGAAGGAGCCCAAGGCGTCATCCACACACTAATTTGACTTCCACCGCACACCACAAAACATGTACCCTTTTTTATGATGCTTCTCATATCCAAAAATGCTCCTCCAAACAAATGAGGCCCCATTTGCCGTAAGATCATACAAATAATCTTGATCACGATAGTATTTGTCCTATATGACTTGCACCCACATTGATAGTTCATTAGCTCCCACATTCCAAGCTAGCTTGGACAAGATAGAAAGATCCATATCTTGGAAATCCCTTAAACCCAAGGCCCCACACTACCTAAGAGAGCACAAATCATCCCATGCCATTAGACCCAAAAACTGATCCTTAACCTCTACTTCTACCCACATTTAGACCAACATTTAATTTTGACAAACTACCACCGTGATCTTAAAAGTAGACATGGTATAGGCGGGGATACTTGCAGCCACAGATTGAATCAAAGTTGTCCTTCCTACATGAGAAAGCAACTTAGCCTTCCAACCCTTTAACAACACCAACACCTTCTCTTTGACTTTACTTCTTGACAAGAACATTGGATTACCAAGATACTTCTTGTCTCCTTTTGCTTTCTCCATATGAAAAAATGCTAACAGATTTCTCCTTATCTTCCTTGGGTTATTAGGCGAGATGAAAGCTCTAGATTTATGCAAGCTCACCTTCTAGCCTGACCAACTCTCATAAATCTCACACAATCCCACAATGCATTAATCTCTTCTGGCAACAATCTACATAAAAGAACCATATCATCCACAAATAGAGGTGTCAAAAGGGGTCGTGCTGGCCCTTTTGATTCCAGGCCTATAACAGGCCTAGGTCATGCTAGGCCCAGCCTTCTATAATAGAGTGTCTTGCCTGAGAGGAAACCCTCAAGCTCAACCTTGGCCTAAGCCTTAGCCCTTAAAAAGCTGGGCCGAGCGCACACCCAGGCACTGTAGAGTCGGCCCTACAAGGCCAGCCCTATAATTTTTAATTTCAAAATTTATTAATTTTTTCTTTATTTTAAAAGTAATTTTTAAGAAAAACATTAATAAGTATACAATTGTGGCACTATTAAGTGTAAAAAATACCTTTAAATATTATATAGAGTATTGAAAAATAGAAATTCTTATTTTTTTTCAATATGTTACTAAAGGTTTGATGTTCAAACCTTAAAAAGGCAAAATAGATGTATTTTTTAAACACTTAAAAGGCCAAGCTTAAAGGGCATTTGGCATGTCAGGGTTGGGCCGAGCCCATCATGGGCCGTCTCACTTGACACCTTTATCTGCAAACATGGCATGGGTAATCAATAGAGGGTTTTGACCCATATAACTGCCCTGGAAGTGACCACTTGCATGAACCCCATAATATCAACCTAGAAAGAATTTCACTACACAGGAGGAAAAGATAAGGTGACAATAGGTCACCCTTCCAAATTCCCCTTTTAAGGCTCAGATAGCCGTAGCGAGCTGCCATTAAGCAACACACTGAATGACACCGAGCTGACACAAAATATTAAGGAAGCTCCATTCCACCCTATCATAAGCATTGTTCAAATCAATTTTGATTCCTACAAAGCTACGTACTCCCCATTTTTTTCCTCATCGAATACAAGACTTCCTAAACTAGAACATAACTTTCAGCAATCCAACTTCTTGGTAGGAAAACAGACTGAAACATACTAATTTTACATTTTAGGATACTCCGAAACCTGTAAGCCAACAACTTTGTAACCAAAGTTGCAAAGACTAATAGGTTTGAAATGATAGAAGTAGGGCTGTATAAAAACCGCCCCGCACCCGTCAACCACCCGCGCCCGCACCCGCCAATCTTGAAAAAAACAGGTTTTTGTTAACAACCTATTGGCGGGCAGGTTGAACCCGCCCACCAATATATTGGTGGGCGGGTTTGGTTTTAAATTTTGGCGGGCGGGTTCAACCCGAACCCGCCCGTAAAAAAAAACTTAAACCTATCTACTTATTTATTATTTTGTGAAGTGATTAAAATTCAAATCAAGTAAGTTAGTAGAGAAAGGCTTTGAAAAGAAAAAGAACACTTGACTTTGTTCATCATTTCATTTATAGCATTCTATTATTTTCGAACCTAGTGGATAGGCTTTAATTTTTATGGACTCTTGACTTTGTTTATCACTTCATCTGTAGTTGACGTTTCTTGTTGCAGTGAATGATTATGTTTCTTAATTTATACTTTTAAATATGGTCACTGTCTTTAGACATCAAACTTGCTTGTTGTTGAGAATGCTTTATGCATTATTACCTTATATTTTCTACAAATTTTCTTCATTTAAAAAAAAAAAAAGGTTCAAAAAATTACATTAGGCAATAGCATAGGTTTAAACCGCCTCAACCCGCCCGCACCCGCCCGCAACCACCCAAAACCAAACCGAAACCACCCGCCATGTGGTGGACGGTTTGTGGGTTGATTAATCGTCAACCCGCCATCCCAAAAAACCACACCACATCCGCTCAAAAACCGTCAAACCGTCCGCTGTTCACCCCTAGATAGAAGGACAACACGCCTTCTTTTTTTGGGATTAGGCAAAGGAAAGTGTGGCTAACGCTTTGACAAACTTGCCCTTCTAAAAAAGTCACGAAAAAAAGCAACAACTTGGGGTCCAATGACGTCCCGAGACCCGTGAAAAGATCTTGAAAAGCTATCCAGTCTGGAGGCCTTTAAAGGGCGTAATGCATTGAATGCCACCTTTATTTTTGCCAAAGGAACTGCAATAAGAGAGTCATTTATCTCTTCTGAAACACAAGATTGAATCAGGTCTTCCAACACAATGGTAATCATCCGATTTAAAGTTCTAAAAAGCCCCTTGAAGTTGTTAGCGAAGTAGTCCCCAACAAGTTTGCGCTCTTTGAGCCATCTTCCACTGGCCTCTTGGACAGATTTGAGAACTTGTTCCTCGTCAATGAGGTTCCCAAAGCTGCGAATAGTGTAGACAACTAGGCAAGTTTAAATCATTATGTTTTGTGCACAAAATATGTAATACTGTACTCTCTTTTTTTTCCGGTTAAGATTTAATTCCAATAGGTTTTCTTTTTCCTCTTTTTTTAATGATTTGGCTTTTCTTAGCCACCAAAAGCCTCAACCAATTGGATATTGCATATGTTAGGCAGAAGATCTTTGAAAGCCGTGTTGAAACCATCACAATTGAAAGAGTCATTGTTAAATCCAAGAATGACATTGTTGCAAAACCTATGTAGTGGACAAAGTCTGAGCCGTATGAGGGAAGGGTTGCATAGATGCAACACAAGTGTTTTTATTTGTATTTTTTATTTTTTATTTTTTGTACTTTGTAATTTCTATTTTTTATTTTGTGGTTTTTATGGAATTTCTGTTTTTTTTTTTTTTTTTTTTTGTATTTATGTGGATTTTATACTTTGTCGGTATTCTTGTGAAAATTATTTAATATTTTTTGTCTTTTTAATGATTCCACTTTAACAAATTACGACGACGACTGGTGCCAATGAAACTAGTGATTTGTGTTAAAAAAGAAAACATAATTTAAAAGATTATTAATAGTAATCTAGTCGATAACTCGACTTGCCAGTGACATCCAGTTGTTGTTATTATTGTGTTATTTTTGTAAATACGGCATTTGGAGACAAATTTTTATTTATGCCATACAACATGAAAACTTATTATGACACAATCTTGGTGGGATATATTTCATGTCATGATGGGATTTTTTTTCCTCAAGAAGGATAGTTAGTCATCTCTAGCTCTAATAATGGAGAGCCAACAATGAGATATTTTTGGTGTCATGGAGGGATATTTTTTTCCTTACCAAACATAGTTAGTCATCTGCTACTTTGATCATCAAGAGCTAGCAATAAAAAATATCCTGATGCGATATTTTCCGTCTCGGTAAGATATTTTTCGTGTTTGGTGGGACTTTTTCATGTCATGAGAGATACTTTCTTTGTCCTGATGCATCTTCTAGTGACACTCATGATCTGACGAAGATGAGCAAATAGTCTGGTTTGTCAAAAACGTTCTCTGTTTCTCTCTTTCTCGCTTTCTCTGTCTACTCTGTCTCTCTTCCTAACTCCCCGACATCATATCTGGGAACAAACTAGATGGTGTCAGCTTCACACAGCCTTGGTATCTCCATGAGGGTATTGGCGACATGATACCAAATGTCGTCCACCTCGTCACTCATTGTCCTTGGTTGGAAGCTGCCACAATTACATGAAACAATCGTGGATCTACATGGATCTCATCGTTGTCATTTTTTGGGTGGTCGCAAGAGTTTGCACTAGTTTCGCCATCCCTCGCCATCGACAAAGTCGTAGCATCACATCACACCAAGCTGACGAGATTGTTCGTTGTTTGCGCTATATGTTCATTGTTGGCGCAATCTGTTCTTTCTCGACGCTAAGAAGCACATTATATCTCGTATCTTTATCCAACAATTACCTTAGGCTAGTTGTCGAAGATGAAAACGCTTGGGAGTCGATAATCTTCGGTCATGATGTAGAACTCCATCACCATCGAAGACAAACAACTTGACGAACCCCGTCACATCTCGTAGCCATGGATCTGTTGCAAATCTCATTGTAGATCGTCGCGAGCTCTAACACCTATGCATTATGGCCCTAATAAGAACATGTCTAGAAAATTAGAAAAAAAAAAAAAAAAAAAAGAGATAGGGCGAGATAGCGAGAAGAGAGAGTTATTTACAATTGGAGAAAAAAAAAGGAGGGGAGTGAATGAAAGAGAAAGGACCATCTCAAACTCCATTGCGCATAGATAAAAATGAAGAGTTCAAATGCCCCCACCTGTATGTTTTTCTTAAAAAATCTGTGGCATAAACTTTTTTTCAAGTTTAAGTTTATGCATAAATAAAATATTAGGAAAGGGTGTAATTTTCTCTCATAATTATTATTATTAATGTTACTACTATTGCTGCTGCTTATTTTAAATTGAACCAGTTGTTATTAGTGATTTCAACAATGCATTCTAGTAGTTTGTCATCTATAATCCAGTAGATGACTTTGAGTTCAATACCAAAGGCAGGGGTACCTCTTTTTTTTTTTTTTTTTTCCTTTTTTTAAGGGAACAAAGTCCTTTGATTAGGGTGGAATTCTTAACATTCCTCTTTAAAAATGACATTTCTGAAGATTCCTTTGCCCCATTTTTGTACAAGATACATGGCCGTTAGAGCTACACATAAGATGACTGATTTATACAAATGTCTAATTATAAGACCTTGAATCTCTTTTAATTAGAAAACTATCTGCTATGTTACTTGTAAAGACAATTATAACCTTAAATAATAATACAAATAAAAATTATAATGAATGTTTAAATTAAGAAATGTATAGGCCGTTTAGAAGAACGGTCTCAAACCCTTAACCTATGGTTGAGGTGGAGGGACTTACAACCAACTAAGCTACTCTCACTTGTCACAATTTTGGTTTGAGAATTATAACATGTGAAAGCTTTATACTGTAGTAACTTTTTATTTTTTGCTGTACTATATGAAAGGTTTACATTGTTCACAGTCGTAACTAATGGTTCCAATCGTTTTTCTAAATGGCCTAGTAGTGAAAGAAATCAACACAAAATAATGAATATTTAATGACCATTATGTGAACGTGCCTTTATTTTAATGGTGAAAATCATTGAATAATACAAAGAATCATTTTTTGTTTTAATGTATGCATGTATGTACGTATGTATGAACGTGCGTTTATAATAATGAACTTGTATTGATAGAAAATCATTATGATAATTAACGTGTCTTAATAATAATGATAATTAACGTGTTCTACAAATTTTTTATGGTAACGAACATGTCTTCATTATAACAGAAAAAAAAAATTTGAATTATAGAGAGTTAGAGAACCAACTAAATTATAGAGAGTTAGAGAACCAACTAGAACTTCAAAATGACTTATTTATTGTTTTGTTTTTAAATATATGTACATATATGTGTATATATAAATATATATACACATATATGTAAATATATTTAAAACTAGTCATTATCAAAATTAAATTTACCAAGTTGTAAAATTTGTCATTAAATTTTCATCATTAAAATGAGTATAAAAGTTATAATAAAGAATTAAAGCATAATGTAATTTGGACTGATTTATAAGCAACCATTTTCATTGTCGTAAAGAATAAGTCATTATCAAACCCTTTTTATTAAGATAGTGAACTTTCTTCATTTTGATAAACAAACATGAAAAATGGTATGACTATGAAAAAGAAAAAAGTGAGGATAACGAAAAAAAAATGTAAGCATGCCAAAAAACGACGATGAAAAAAGATAATCACAGTTTAGACATGTACTTTTCATTATGATAAAGATTGAGAGCAAAAATCATATGAAAGAAGACAAAAGGATAATGAGATATCTATTGATGCCTTGAATCTAAAACTGTTAACAATATGAGATATCACCAAAAAAAAAAAAAAAAAAGGATCAAAGCAATAAGCAAACGTGGATGATGAAAAAATTTGAAATGATAAATGAGATATTCCTGAAGATGGAACGTGGGATGATGAATGAAAAGTGGGATGAAGTAGGAAAAATATGTTGCCTCATTCAGCAAATAAGGCAAATTACACAAAATTAAATGTGTGTAACTAAGGAATAAAACGGAACATTTTGTTGTAATGTTATCCCCTATTTACTAACACATTAAATCTGGTTACGTTTGCTCGAGCAAAGGTCAACGTGCAAAACGCCATTAGACAATTTTGGAAACAAAAACTACACCAAATATCAATATATGTGCTCAAAAAAAAAAAAAAAAAAAAAAAGAAACCCGGTATCATGGGCATTTTAAATCACAAAGATTTAAAAAAAAAAAATAGATAGTATTGCAATATTGATTAAAAGTAGACAATACTTGATAAGCTTAAAACAAACATTTTGGGTAAATGCTTCTGTAAACCTATTGATAGACTTGAGGCCCAATAAGAGCTGGGCTCCGGACTCGACAGTCGAATTTGAGTTTTGTTGTTGTTGATGGCTTGAGAGTACACGAGTTTAAGTACATCAAAATCTCTCCATTAAATTTGGGGATATTTATGTCTTTATATATTTTGTTTTAGATTAATTCAAAAATTATGCCATCGGTTTTTAATATCATCGAAAGTATATCTTTAGATTAAGTTTAATACATAAATCTATACCTTATCTAAATTGATAATTGATTTTTACCTTTAAAATGACCAAGTTATCCTTAAATAAAATAGGAAAAAGAATTACAGCTTCAAAAAATTAAAAAAAAAAACAAAACAAAAATATACAAAACACCTATATTTGATGATATTCTTTACATTTTTGAAGTAAAAAATCTTAGTATAAAGTTTTTTTAAGTTTAAAAAGTTCTCATATTTTTAATTTGAGGGCATCTTAAGTAATTTATTAGGTCAAATTAAAGATTGATCATGAAAAGATATAAATTTGCATATGAAATCTAATTTGAAAGTATAAATTCAATGAGATCAAAAAAATAAAGGTATATTATTTAAATAAACCTAAAATATAGGATCTAAAAAGGTATACAACCCTTTAATTTACAATAATTATCATATACACATAGCACCACAAAATAATGCAAGTATGCTACAAATATTCAATGAACATAACAAAACCATTGTGGAGTGATCTAAAACTTGTTTCTGATTGGAGTTAATTGCTATTACTTTGGGAATTCAGTAATTAAACTGCCAAAAAAAAAAAGAAAACAACAAATTTAAGGATGAAATTTTGAAACCACAAAAAGGTCAACGGGTACAAGTTCAAGAAAACCCGACTACAAATTTAACAATGAAAATTTGAAACTATAAAAATGTGAAGGGGTACAAGTGCAAGAAATGCCTTTTCAAGTGGATTAAAAAAAATCTAGTTCACAGCAATCTTGTGATCAGAATTATTAGTTAGGGAGTGATAAGGGAGAAATTACATAGATTTTTAACGTTTTATTTAATTAATTTTGTTGATGGTCTTGTAACTTGGTACTTAAAAACTTTCAGAGGTCCAAACTTTTGTGAAATTGTTATATCACAGTTGCGTACTTACTCTTTGTCCTGGTAATAGTAATACTCCACAGACTTCGACCAATATCTCACGCACTTGAGAGTCTAGAAGACCAAACCAAATTTCTTGCCCAAAAGATTCTTTGAATATGATGTTCATTTCAATCTTTTGAAAGATAGGCAGCCAGGCTTCAAAACATAACGCGTTTGGCATTAACGCGTATTTGAACGCAATATACGACTTCCCAATATCCCTTTTCAAAGTTCGTAAAATCTGATTTTATGTGATCAAATACTTCAAAGCTTCGAGGTTTTTAAAAGAAAAAAAAAAAATTGTCAAATTGACGTTACAGATTTCCTGCGGCTCTTTCGACTCTGCATGGACATTGACTGTAATGTTAATTTTGTCTACTAACTTGGGTAATTGTAGACTTTGTCTTTTTCTTCTTTGGTATAAGTGAGCAATTAAGTCATAAACCATCAAAACCATATACGACAACAAGGGTCACTTCTAATTATTTTTTATTTCCCCATACTAGTCTTTCTCCTCACTCCTTTTTTCTTTTTTTTTGGAGCATTAGAGATAAATAATATAATACGAAATAAATTAGGCTATGTTGAAAAGTGATTTGAACTTTAAAGTTTTAATTGTAAACAGTATAAAAGTCTTATCTATTACAATATAAAACAAAAATATGATAAAATAAATAGCTCTCAATGGTACAACGTGCGATTCAAACTGTTGTGGTTTAAACTCTTCTCTTAAATACTCTAATGTATATCAATATCAAATTTTAGTACTCATTTAGGAAAATCACTTTCTAATGTATTTTTGTGTTAAATTTGATATATGCTATACTTGATGTCAATATAACATATGTTAATTTTAGCATTTGACTAATATTGGTTGATGTATTTGCTATTTTATTTACTCATTATAGTATTATTAATAAATTTATATTATTTTAGGATTAAAAGTTTATTGTTACAAATTTTAAAGCACAATTGATTATGAAAGAAATATAGCATTTAAACGTTATGTATTGGAGCACAAAATAAGGGTTATTTACCTTTTTATACTTTATATTTTAGGTTTATTTAAGCATTAAATATTTGGTTTTTAATCTCCTCAAATGTATACCTTCATGTTAAATTTAATACATAAATTTATACATTTTCTTAATCAATCTTCAATTTTGACCTAAAAATTTTCAAAATACCCTTAAATTTTAAAATAAGAGAACTTTAAAAACTTAAAAAATTATACTAAGATTTTTTACTTCAAAAATGTATAAAATTCATTAAAAATGGATGTATTCTGTGTTTTGTTTTTCTTTTCTTCTTTTTTTAAAAGATAATTTGTTTTCTTCTTTAAAGATAATGTGGTCATTTTAAAGGTCAAAATCAACTGTTGATTGGGATGAGGTAAAGATTTATGTATTAAATCTAATCTGAATATATACATTTGATGAGATAAAAAAAATATACTTTCTAAATGAACCGAAAAGAAAGAGCATAAAATAATAAATGTCTCATAAAAATAACATAGCAAATATGTTATCTTCATATCAATTGATATAAATATAGTATTGATAAAAAGATTTGCATAATGGAAGGTGGTCTAAACTTTAACTGTCCAAGTCCAATTTTTAGTCAGAAGCTAATGAGCCTACTTAATTAGCTTCTAAATACCACGTTTAATTCATAAACGCAACCATTTTACATTATGCAAGTAATAAAATTTTACTTTCAATTAAAAAAGAAGAAGAAGAAGAAGAAGAAAGGAAAACACAGTGTTGAGGGTGAGTTTAGTGCCATCACCGAGAAGCCAAACTCTAGGTGATCGGCCAAATAGCTTGGCAGAGTTACCAAGAGCATACTATTGATCTTGACGTCCCTGGATATCACGTTTGAGGTGCTTCTCAAGGCCACCAGGACTGCACCTAAGTAGGTCGCCATCTCGGATTGATTACTAGCTTGGGTCGGATTATTCTCACTTGAAAGTGGACTGCTACTCGCCACCACTAGCCAACAAATGGCAAACAACTTGCCGTCAGATAGGAGCCAATCCATCGACGGAGGGACATGACACTTGTCACTTGCCACCTGATACGCCTTGATGTGACATTCGGGTTGTGGGCAAAACCTATCTAACACTTGGTCTAAGTGGTAGCCTATAAATAGGATGTATTTATTGCATCCTAGCATGTAACGCCCCTATATGATGGTTAACAGTTTTTAAATAAATAAAATAAAAATCAGAAAATAAAGATAAAACATCAAAGTAATTTGCTTGGGACTTAAATAGAAACTCTCAAAATAAAAATAAAACATAAACAAATAAATAAACCATAGTTTAATGTAGCACCTTAAATTTTAATAATATACAACTGTCATCATCATCATTTCAACCCTCAACAAATCTTAATACAGTTACAGAAAGTAACAATCGATGCTTGCATTATCATGAAGATCATTCTTTGCATTCGAAGCCATCCCAACGTAATATAATTACATAGCTTCCTCAACTATTTTTCTTGTAATCATCTCACACTTAATAAGTCCTGAAAGAGAAAAATATAAGAGAATGAGCGACAACATGCTCAGTAGGAAAAACCATTACTCACCTTAAGGTTTTATTCATTACCACATTAAAACTACATGGTTAGTTAATTTACATCATATACCAGATTATGAGGTTTATTATGATCATATCTCGTGGATACCATAGTTAACCATTACCAAGTTTCACACTTATACATAAATACAAATATTACAATTCATCATTATTCCTTGGTATCCACATTAAATAAAGTAACACTCCACTTATCGAAACCCAAATAGGCATGCTTGGCCACCCTCCAAACATTCCGAGGGTATTTCGATGAGGGGACATGAAGGCCCGAGTCCTCACCAAGTCGATTCCTGTGCAGTGTATTCTAGGACTTTTGACCCAAGGAAGCGTCATCACCTTCTCCCTATTTTACCTTTTAGGGTAATCGTGCCCAATGACGTAACCGTCGCCCTCTTCACGCCTCACTATTTCTCAATGTTCCATCATTATTTATAGAATTAATTTTCCTAACCATGCTTTCCAACTTATAACAACATATATGAATTCATTATGTTTCTCGCTAATCAATACAGGGCGAGTTCATGTCATAGTTTCATATGTGATTCTCATATAATAGCAGTTCAACATAGATAAATATATCTTGTGGTAAAACAATCAATTTTAATTCCATAAAAACCTTACAAAAGATGAGTAATAGAATCCCTACCTTTCAAGCTTCTCAACAATCTTTTAATCTCATGATTAATTAACGTTAGCTCCGCACACCTTTGATCCTAAGTCATGCATAAAGACAATTAAAACTAAAGCACAACATATAACTACATCCATAAATGAATTAAGTGTAAATCTATATACTTTAGTCTCTAATAAGATTCATAAATCACTTAGGATGGTTTTGAAAAGGTTGTAAGACATTCAGGGATTAGAAGGTCAGCAAAGTTGGGTTTACTATCTACAATTAGCACATGGGTTATTGGGTGGCTTACTTAAGGTAGACGGGTGGTATACTGCCACTTATAGGTTTACTAGTTTTCAACCTGAGAATTAAAAAATTCATAGAAAATAAAATATAACTCTGATTTAGGCTCATGATAGCCCGTTGGAAAGCTTAGAATGTCTACTTTTAAAATATGTAAACCAATTTACAAAATTCATTTTCATCTAATCCCAGAATTTCAAGAAAGGGCTACTGCCCATAGAGATAATACAAGGTTTATGGAATGTTAAGTTTTTCTTAAACCCAAAGCATATTATTCTTATTCAAAATTCCAAAACCATTCCAAAATAGGCAGCATGCATCATAATAAATATATTCTCATGAGTTTTATACCAAAATCATCATCAAACCATATCTCTAGCCTTTCTTACAAATAATGAGGAAAACATGTATTCAGTATGGAGAAAATACATATTAAAGCCAAGTTTGAATTAAAGAAAACCTACCTCAAAAATCCTTTGAAAAACACCAACGTTTGGGTTAAAAATCAAGCTTGAATTGACTCCAAAGCGGCTTCAAACATGGCTAGGAATTATAGTTACTTGGCTACAAAGAGAGCTTTATGCCTTGTGTCTTTAGCTAGAAATTGAAGTGAGAAAGGAGATAATGAGAAACTAGAGAAGAGAGTGGTGATGGTTGAATAAATAGGCATCAAAATAATTAAGGAGCGGGAGATAATTGTAGGTTTATGGAGAAAGTTGTAGGAAGAAACAAATGAGCATTAAAAGAAAATATTATCATGTCTCCCATGGAGACTTTTAGCAAATAATGCCAACATAATTGAGGGGCCAAATGGGGCAAGTTGTGGAAGAAGATGAGGGAAGCATTAAAAAGGTGGTTGAGAAAATATATCAATGTCTCCTGGTAGTTGAGGTGAATTAATTCTATGTCTCCTTCGGAGACCTTTAGCCAAATGAGAAGGAGGTTACTTAATTGAGCATTAATGTAGGGGGGATAAGGTTGGTAGAG
>CAMOHE010044830.1:0-30189 GCA_946598075.1 Artocarpus hirsutus
CAACCAAACACCACCTTAGGATTTGGTTAAACCTTGATCCACATGTAATAAGTTTTACACTTCTTAATTTTTTATAACAATAGATAAGTGCTACTTTTGAGTTTCTCCGTCTAAACGTGGTTACATATCTTAATAAGCGTCCAAGGAGGAAGGGCGGCCCCTCCGGTGGCCCTAAAATGGGACTGCTAGCTTTGGGACGTGGTAGGATGGCCATTGTCCGCCTACTCGGCGCTAATTATGGTCGGGAAGAGGCCAGCCCTTCTGTTAAACAATAATCATTAGGGACAATAAGTTTCTTTCCCGCATCACCTGCCGAATGTTGCCCCATCCCGTCCCTTTTTTTATTTTCATTATATTAATATAATATAATATTATAAATGATGATCTCCCACCCCCATTTCCATTTCGTAGAGTGTAAAGCTTCGAAAAGACAATCAGCCGTAATTTATCCAATTCAGCCATCATTTCACCCACATTGAACACATCTTTTTTAATACCTTAATCTTCACTTCTTCCCCACGCTCTCACGCGCCTTTGAGGCCATAATATTAACTTTTGTTTTAATCTTAGTTAATGGAATAATGTGCATTGATAATACGTTATAGTTGTATATATAATTACTGAAACATCCACATCATTTGTGCCAAGTCCCCACCAGCTTTCATTGTTGTTACATATTTATTCATGTGTGGTCCTCTGTTGCCTGCATAGTGGAGCCGGCAAAAAAAGAAAAAAAGGCAATTTTTCTATAAAGTAACAAGAAAGTAATAAAGTCCATATGATTTTTTTACTATAAAAAATTAAAAATGCACATGAGAATAATAAAGATTTCCTTTTTCTTTTTTTTCCAATTAAAAAAATTGTTGTCAGAGGAACAACTAACTATATAGTCTTGCAAAAATTGAATGCCAATCATTTTCTGTTTTAATACAATTGCTAAATGCATAAAATGCCACAAATGCGGCCGAACCGTACGCATGTATGGATTAACAAAAAAATGAAATGAAAATTCGTTCAAAAATTAAAATCAAAATGAAAATGAAATGCTTGGAAAAAGATCATTATTGAGGACCAATTACCGTCAAGGAAAACGGGAACGGGGAAATGCATTACTCTTCCATTTTTGTTTTAATACATTTCATTGTTTCTAATTATTCGCCAAATTTTCTCCATTTCATTCTTTTTGTTGGCGATAATTCAGCTGCCTTTTTAATTTATAATGTGATTAACATATTAGTTTGAACCAAAACTTTTGGTTCAAATATTGTGACATGTGAGAGTTTATACTATAGTTATTTTTTATTTACTATGTAACATGTGAATGTTTTACAATGTTTTTGATTCTTTTTTTTTTTTTTTGGAGAAAAGATAGGGATCTACTATTAATGTAGAATAGAATCAATTACAACCATAGACTCTATTGGAGGTGGAATTTTCTCCACCCAAATAAATTCGCTATTTATTTGTAGCACAAGCTTTGCTAAGCCATGAGCTACTTGATTAGGGTCTCGATACACATGAGCAAAAGAGGCTCTTGAAAAAAAAGATAACAAACTAGATACATCCAACAGTATGTTACCAAACTCATTTTGAAAAAGAGTTTGTGTACGAAGAGCTTGAATTACTGAACGAGTTTTTGCACAAAGAGCTTGAATTACTGTTAACGCATCCGGCTCCACTATGTGGAGATTTAAACCAACATCTCTGGCCCATTGAAGACTAAATAGCAGCGCCTTTGCTTTTGCATCTCATGGTTTTAGAGTGGCATAAACTGATGTAGAAAGTGCTGCTATGACTGCACCTTGTGAATTTCTGATTATTGCCCCAACACCAAACTTCTTCTTATCCTTTGAAATAGCAGCATCAGCGTTCATCTTGTACTTGGTGGAAGCTGGAGGCTGCCATTTCCTTGTGGTGAGGTGTTTAGGACTGGAAGTAAGGACAGAATTACTTTGTAGTAACTTGGCTTTTTGAAAATCTTCAATGTAATGGTTGACCCAATCAATGACATGTCTTGGAGTCTTTGAGTCTTTGTTTTAAGCTGATGGAAAGTTTGTTTCTTTGGTCCCCAATGCACCACACGAGACAGCAGCACCATTTAATATCTTTTCTAGCTCTATCACTGCATAATTGGTGTAAATAGACCACGCAAAACATTTCTTAAAATTAAAACTCACAGAAGACATTTTCCACACCTTTTTTGCATGTTTTTTATAAATAATTTGAAACAATATGCCGAATATGCCGAACACCCTACTAAAGTGATTCATCTAATAAAAGAAATATCTTACTGTAAAAAAATAACAGTCATGTATATGCAAACATAATGTTTCCATAATACTTGCGTAATTTGTTTATTGTACTTCTATTCGTAGTCCACACTACGAGTACTGCAGAGACAGAGAAAATAAGTGCAACAGAAATTGTATGTGAAAAAAAATAAATAAATAAATAACACACATGGGGGGCGTTCTTTGTGGGACAACCAGAGCGAAATTGTGTCCGTAGTTCTTTGTCATCTAAAAACATTTATATAGACAAACGTACTAACTAGATATTTCTGATTCTTTCAAAGTGTGTATCCTGTAATTAGTGATACTCATCAAGTGTATCCGTTAAATTTTTTTTTTTTCAAAACAGAAATTCTGCTTTAACTTACTTTGTAAGCTATATATAGTAATTAATTTTTTTTCTTATTGGGTAAAATTAGTTTAGTAGTAACATATTTTTTGGAATATTCAATATAAATTCATAATTAAATAATGTAAGGATAATGATGAGTACGTATTTGTACACAGAAATGATGATTTATGAAAGGTAGTAGAAGTTAATAGAATTGTAGAACAAGTTTCAATTAATTATAAACCCGTAGTATAATATTGGGAGTGTTCAACGAACACATGCATGCCCCTAAGTTCTCGATCTTTGTAAGTACGTTGTTTTGTGGACTGATCTTCAATGGCTCACTTCAGGATTAAGTGGGAGTTGTAACATCCCGAATTTAATTAAGTGATATTAGTGTGTAAAATGGTGGATTAGTGTGACATGATGGATGTTTTAAACTTAATTTAATTATTTTGTAAAATTTCTAAATTAATGTTATTTTTTATTATTTTAATGATTTTTAATTACCTTTAATTATTTTTATTTGTTTTTTTGTATTTTGAATCAAAACAATTTGTTAAATGTCAATATACCTCTTTTTGTAAAACAGTGGATGGCACACGGTTTTCACAGAGTAAAACCACCCACTTTTTCCTCTATTTATTCTCTCTCTTCCACTCTCCCTCGCTCTCGTTCTCTCCCTCTCCTCTCACTCTCTTTCTCTCGTCTCTCTTTCCCTCCTCTCCCTCTTTTGAATCAAAATTTTTAAGTTCAAGCCCTAATTTTTAGCTGGATTGGAGATTAAGGAACACGATCAAGCTACTTCAAACTTGTTTTAAAGCTCCAATCTAAGGTTAGTTTTCAAAATCCTAATCTTTTTTAATTTTTCAATTTTCTTTGTATTTTAAAATCCAAGCATCCTTAAGCTTAGAAAACATTTAATCTAAGTTAGAGAAACTTAAAACATCTAGAATCTAAGCTTTGTTTGGTTAAAAACGGATTTAAATCAAGTTTTTCCATTTTTTTCCATTTTTGGATATATTCAAAAATCTTTGTGTAAATCTTGTGTTAATGTGTTAACAAGAATCTACTATGTTTTTTATCAATTATGATCATTATGTATGCCTAGGATTTGAGAAAATAGGTTGAAAATGAGGATTTGGGCTCGGGGAGATCGAGACCTAATTCTGAAAAATTCTAGAATTTTCCCTGTTCGACAAGACATGAATCCGGCAGGCCGAACTCATACTTTCGACAGGCTGAACCTAGAAAAGTTTGACCGACTAGACCTAAACGGTCGGTAGGCCGAACTGCATAGTTCGGTAGGCCGGACTAGGGGAACTGGCAGGCCAACTTGGCATAGTAAAATTTGTCATTTTTTACATGTTTTCACTGTTTTGAATCCCGATTGAAATTTTAATCTTGCAATATGATTTTATGAACACAAATGGCAACTAGGACACTATGAAATAGCTTAGCAACGAAGGATATTTTAAGCTAGATACTGATAAACCTAGTTCCTATTTAAGGTTCTTCATGGTTCTGTGAAGCTAATGTATAATGGATAAGGACTGCAGTGTTAGACATCGGCATAAATATTAAGGTAGGACTTCTACCCCTTTCTTTGGTAGCCTAGTTTTTAAAATGATTTTGGCCTCTAAAATGGTTTTTATTAAAATGTTTTCAATGATTGATTAAAAAGAGATTTTTATTGATTGTTTTCATAAACAGTAGAATGAGATGATTTCATAATGAACCATATAATGAATGTAAATGAAATACTTGGTAAATGGATTTTAAATAATAATAGAAATACATAGATGGGCATGATGCTATATCAGAGATTGAGTTGTGTAGCATGCGACCTTGGGGGCAGGTCTCGAAACCCAGCTAGGCCACTTCAATGGTGATAACCATGGTTTGCCCAAGAAAGATAAAAAGATACTTTCTAGACGAACTGTTTTAAATAGGATTTATTTAGAAGAATTTATTTATTTAACTCTGTTTTCTAATTATTTGTTTGAAAAGTAAATTTGTATTTAAATTATTATTGTTATCAAATTATTTATTTGTTTTAAAAGTATAGTCCTACTAAGCCTTTCGCGCACATTTTATTTGTTTTTAAATCTTTTCCCTTAGGTAGAATACAGCTTAGGATTGATGAAGGATCCACAAATTGAACTTGTGACCAGTAGAAGACCTTAATTAATCAAAGCATGTATTATTTTAACTTCTTTTTCCATTTTGGACTGTGGTTGTAAACTAAATATTGTCGATACTATGTGTGTGCGTAAGTTGTGGGTCGGTGGGACCCAACGCATATTTTCTCTTTCTTTATTATTTTATTTCATTTTGTTGTTATCTTATTTATTTAATCATTATAAATGTTTGTTCAAAAAGGGTTTTAAATTATTACATTTTTCTTAATTAATTAAATTCTTTAACTTATGTTTTAATTAAAACTCTACTTAATTAACTTAATTAAACTGCCATGTCACCTCTCGTACTCCGGGGCGTGACAGGAATAGGGAAAAGAAGAAAAAAAATTAATATATCTGATAGGATAATGCTATTTGATCAAACCTCTTATAGTTTGTTATACAAAAAGATAATTAAACAGTGGTTTCATTTTTACTTGAATAATTACGTTTTATTTTTTTAATAAAAAGCAAATACCGTTATCCTTTGAAACTTTTGCTATTTGAAATAAAATAAATTATGTCAATGTTAAGAACTATAATAAAGTCAAGTTTTAGGAGCTCACATGATCAACATCCTACTATAACTTTATGCCTAACCTAACAATATTCCCATATGTAAAAAGGGTAGTGGGTACCTCCCTTGAATAGTATATATTATATGGTTTAGGTTCAAATTCAGCGTGGGGATCATGAACACAGTTCTAGCGGTTAAAATTAGTCAACGAATCCATTAGCAAACTATAGAAGTCATAACACTCGCACATAGATTCTTCAACATTAACCAACCTAACACTTCTGGTGACCCAACCCCAATTCTCTCTTTCACCATAATAATAATAATAATAATATAATGAACTCTATTTCTAGATATTCTCATCTACCATATCTATAACTTAAATTCTAAAGATTTCATTTTCTTTCTTATATATCATATAGCCATCATCCAAAGTAAGTTGAGGAGCAGCTTCAGGTAAAAGCAGATTGTATGATTCTAGAGAATTAGTTCTCACTTCCTTTTCTAGTAAAGCTTATGTGAAAGGGGAAAATTTGCCAAAACTTGACCAGTCATAGCCGGTGACAGTGACATAAAGTACTGAGTTACTCTCTCACTCCAGCCTTAAAATTTTTATGCAGGCGGCGGGCACACATTTGGATTTTATAATTTGAGGCTATTCTTATGGGGTTTGAGTTTACATATTTCTATAAGGGATTTTTGTTTATTTTAAGGGAAATTATTATGTCAGCCAAAAATTAACACTTGGCCTTAATAATAGGCTACCTAGGGAGGCTGAAGTCAAAAGGTTTATTTTAATTTGTCTTTTTAGGGCTTAGGAAGGCGAAAGGACTATTCTAGAAGCTTGTAACTTCTTTGGCCTTTTTCCTTTTATGTTGGCCGAACCACTCATTGTAGATCAGATTAGGTTTTCAAATAAAATTTGGACCATTGCGTGTTCATGAGTGAGAACTCTCCTCTCTTGTTCTATTAGAACTAAAACTTGACTTATCAAGGAGCTGATCATTCCTTGTGGCGTCTACACACTTTGGGGTTCTTGTTTCATTGTTGTTCAAGGGTTTCAAGTAGATCAATTCATCAAATCTGGATTGCATATTCTAGGGTTCGAATATCAGATTGCTTGTGGGTTTTCAAGGCTTAGATCCTTGTGGGTTCGCATCAACTCTACAGCAGAATGCCGTAGCTAATAGAAGAAATAAGACTTTGTTGAAAATGGTTGAATTCATGATGAGTTATTTGACATCACCTTTATCCTTTTAGGGATATGCACTATAAACCACATATTATCTTTTGCACAATATAGCTTCAAAATCGATTTCTAAAACTCCTCATGAGTTGTGGATGGGTAAGAAGATATCCTTAAACCATATTTACATATAGCAATATTTGGCTCATGTCTTGTATAAGGAAGCAAATAAGTTGGAAGCACATTGGAAAATTTGTGTTTGTAGGATATCTAAAAGGGACTAAAGGAGGTTATTTTTATAACTTAAAAGAAAATAAAGTCCTGGTTTCAATGCATGCAACATTCCTTAAGGAAAGTTACATGAACAACTTTAAGCCTAATAGTAAAAGCACGTGATTTGATCACTCTAGGGGTTCTAGTTGAAACCAAATCCAATCAATGTACAAAAACTAACTAAACAGCAACTTAGGGAGCTTCGACATAGTGAGAAGATTGAGCATCAACTTGAGAGGTATATGTTCAATAGTGAAACCTGCTTGGCTAAATCGGTTGAACACGATAGAGATCCTTACACTTACATAGAAGCTATGGAGAATGTTGATTTAAAGCTTTGGATAGAAACTATGAACATTGAGATAAAATTTATGAAAACTAATCAAGTTTGGTAACTTATGGATCTTTACAAATGATAAAACTCATAGGGTATAAGTGGATCTACAAAACAAAAGAGAGAAGCAGGTGGGAAAGTCGAAACCTGTAAGGCCAGACTTGTAGTAAAGGGATACACGTAAAAGAAAGGAATCGATTACAAGGAAACCTTTTCACTATAGCCATGCTTAAGTCCATCTACATTCTCTTGTTCATAGCTACCGTTTTCGACTACATGATTTGGCAAATGGACGTTTAGATAGCTTTTTGAATGGCTGTCTTGATGAGTCCATACATATAGTACTGCTAGACGGGTTCAAGGCTAGGGGTAAGCTGCTAAAGTCAATTTATGGACATAAACAGGCTTCCTAATCTTGAAACATAAGATTTGATTAGGTAATCAAGACTTATAGGTTCAAACAAAATATGGATGAACCATGTGTTTATAAACATATTAAGGATGAAAAGGTGGTTTTTTTACTGTTCTACATGGATGACATTCTACTAATTGGCAGTGACATTGTGGCATAACCATCGATCAAATTATGGTTGACTAAGTAGTTTGGCATGAATGACTTGATTAAAGCTAATTATGTCTGAAGTATCCAAATCTTTCAGGATAGAAAGAACAAAATAGCTTTATCCTAAGCTACATATATAGAGAAAATTCTCAAAAAGTATGCAATGTAGAATTCCAAGAAAGGTGGGCAACCATCTAGGTCTAGAATTACTCTTTCTAGAAAAGACTCTCCAAAGTCTGATGAAGAAAGAGGATACATGAAGAAGGTGCCTTATGCTTCGATAATAGGTAGTCTCATGTATGTAATGCTTTGCACACAACTGAACATTTGTTATGCAGTAGGATAGTAAGTCCATTTCAGTCGGATCTATGACCGAACCATTGAGATTCAGTCAAGCATATTTTCAATTACTTAAGAAGGACTAAAGTCTATATGCTTGTATATTCAGTTTAGGATCTAACAACGCTTGGATACACTAATTCGGATTTCTAATCGTATTTGGATTCAAGAAGATCGACTTCTGATTTTGGGCTTACTCTAGGTGGAGCACCATTGTTTAGAGAAGTATCAAGTAAGATTGTACTTTAGATTCAACGATGGAGGCTGAGCATATGGCAGCTAGTGATGCTTTGAAAGAAGCAATATGGCTCTACAATTTCTTTAGGGATCTTGAGGTAGTTCCTAGTATGGATAAAGCGGTATTATTGTATTGTGATAACACTACAGCGATAACTAATGCTAAGGAACCAAGATTTTACAAGAAGAGTAAGTATATTCATTGGAAGTATCATGTCATAAAGGGCTTCGTTGAGGCTGGGCATGTTGTAGTATGCAAAATCGCATCTGAGGACAAGTTAGCTAATCATTTCATGAAGACACTAACTACGATAGTTTTCAAGAAGCATGTAGAGGCTACGGGGATATGAGACATGTCATATTTACTCACTTAGTTTAAGTGAGAAATTGTTAGACATAGTGCCCTGAGGAGTAAAATGTTGTAATAAGTTTTTGGAAGCATTTTATCAATAAAGATTTAGTTTATTATTCATATACTAAAAGTTGTCCTCTCTATGTTATTTTTTTTGAATGTATAGTAAGCAAACAAAAGTCTAAAACCCTCAATCTAAACCTTCAAGGATCATGCATATGATGGACAGAGTATGTGGAAGACATGAATCTTAAAGGTGATGGTCTAAATCATAAGATCAGCAATCAAGGAAATAAAGTTAGGCAATTGATTCATGCTAAGATTGTTATATTGTCTATATTCCTGATGGAAGATGGCTTTCTTGGTCATTGGAGTGGGACTCCATGATAGAAACATTAGTTTATTATCATAGGTGAGAATGCATGGGATTGGGACAAAAAGTTAAATTGATTTGATTAATAATTCTATTTGTTCAAATTAATTCACTTTAGACAATCATATGTATTGTGTCTTAATCTTGAAAAGACTAATGGACCCGTATTCTTGACTTTTGTCTTTTGATGTACCAAAGGTTGACATCCTAATTTAATGATGGTGTGCATACCAGTATATTGGAGGCATGACTCTTGATTCATGTAGACTCGTTATTCATAAATATAGAATCTATAGCTCTTTTGGTAGAGTTAATGATATTCTCTTATATGCATTATCATGTAATTGGAAGACTGGAGCACTCAACTATTTGGATACATAGGTGTAATCAATGATATACTATCTATGGATAGTAAGTATTTCAATAGTGTGGTAATAGAACGTACCAAAAAAATAATTGAAAATGTAAAACAGAATTTATCCTTAAGCCGATTATGAATCTCTTATGGGAATGTGACACATTATGATATGTCATGAACAGTTAGCTTATTGGAGCCTTTTAATTTTATATAGTCTGAGAGTGCAGCTTTAAGCTTTTAGTGGAGTAGCGTTAAAGTTGATAATTATGAAGCATGTAACTGGCATATTGTATTTTATAACTATAGGAGCTTGATCTATATATGTCAATCGGGTCCCCTTTGCTAACTCATAATAATTCCTGCAACGATATGGCGTGTTTTTCCTACATATTGATGACTTGCGTTAAATTATTAGATTGGCTAAAATTTGAGTTAATTGGATTTAATAATTCATGTAAGTTTATCGGTTGAATTAATTTTGTGAATAATTCAAGATAAACATGTTGAATTATTTGGATAATATTTTATTTGTATGGGTTTATCTATATATAACTATTTTAATCAGATAGCTTTTCTATTAGGTTATTTGAATTAAAATTGAGGCTCTATAAAGGATACCCAGATCAAATAAGATAGGATTTATCCAATTAGTTGATATTGGATCAATCAAACCAACTTGAGGAGTTCAAATTTGGTTCAAACTCTAGGATCGTGGCAGCACGGTTGACCAGGCCTTCATATCACAATCGACTACGATAGTTAGATTAGGATATGCTTTTCACGTGTTTTTCATCTAAAATTGATCCAAACTCGAATTTTGAGGCCTAATCTAATGAGGTTTAACCCCAAATTCGACCACTATATATAGGGGTGAGTTTTCTTAGTCATTTAGATCATTTGAGAAGCATAGAGCAAGTACTCTAGTGAGAAAAAAACTCCTTAAGAGCTATTATTCAATGTCAAGAATCTTAGCTCTAGGTTTTCTCAAGTGGTTAGAAGAAGACTCATTGGAGGAAAAGCTATACGACATGTTACCACCTACACTCTGATTGTGGATAGAGGATAGCAAAAAAGACTAGTTGGTTGAGGCTTTTCTAGAAGGTTCTTTTCTACATGGATTCCTTTTGCTTTTTAGTTCACAAAAGTAATTAGTAATATTTATCATTAATTTATGTATTTAGCATGTCAAACTTATGTACTGGAAAATACTTTGATTTTAAATTTTTAAAATTTTGTTGCGTAATGTTTTCTAGCACCGTGATTGTGGGTAATAATAGTATGAGCATGCAACAATTTGTGCATTTTGCAATGTGATTTAACTTTTGAGCGATCTGCTCTTATTGCTCAATTCTTGAAAACGTCAATCTTGCTCCTAAGAATGAGCCGCTTGCTCTTGCAGCTAGGCCTTCAAGCTCTCCATTTTCGTTGTGAGTATGCTCAATTAGTGTCTCCTCCAACTGTTGTTGGAGGCATGTTCTCATGTTGGTTGGTCCCTTTTAGGATGTTTTGGTTTGTGTTTATGTCATCTACCATTGTTTGTTGTGAGAGTGTTGCTAATTCCTCGAGTTAGTAATAAAAAGGCCCTACGATAGTTGCCAAACTATAGACATTGGATTTATAATTAAATCAAATGGAGTTAAAGTCAAATCTGAATTTTTTTTAGTTGATTAGGCCCTTTGATCACTGTTAATAGGTAGCAAGCTTATAAAGCAAGTTAGATTGATGATAATAATCATAAATATTAGTAATATGTAGATAAAGAAGTATAAATTGCAAAACTAAATGAAAATACCACACAAGAAATTTATATTAGTTCAGTCAAAATTGAGCTACGTCCATTGTTGAGTTGTACTTCACTATACGCAGAATTTGATACAAAGTACAATTGTTCTCCAAAATGGAGTGTGAATAAACAATAAATGGGAGCCCTTAGGCATTAAGATGAGACATGAATTGGACAGAGCTTCCCCTAGGAATTTCTACTTTGGATCCCTTTTTATGATGCCTTCAGCCTATATTTATAGAGGCTCCTTTGAGATAGTGGGCTTTAGTAAGTGAGAAGTAAATCTAGGTAGTGCCTAATGAAGTGGGACACGTATCAGTCATTCATTTGGCACCAGTATCAGGCCACTTCCTCCAAAGCTTTTACGTGACAAGGTGGATTTGAACTCCCATTGAGCGGTTCTTGCCTTTAAATCGAACACTTTGCGCCTATACAAGCATATTGACCAAAACGACCATAAGGTTAAAGATCTATAGGGTAATGCTTTTATGGCCCAAATTGTATGAATCGACCACAACAAACACAAGAAGGAGGCCACATTGAGCCATCTTGGTTTGCCAGTATTGAGCACATCAAACACAGATCCATGCCTTAAGGTCACATCTGATAGGCTTGCTAGTTCGATATGCACATTGGGCCATGTTGACGCTAGGCCTTAGCTTGTTTTGGGTCTATCTAAATTATACCCCAATAAATACTTCCATAAGAACGACAATTGTTAAGGATGAAGGCATATAACAGGGAAGGACATGAATCGTCAAGGGTGTAAGAGAATTGTTGATGGTGCACGTTTTGGTGATTAGAGGCACATGACTAGAATGGTTGAGAGGCACATAACCTATGATAAAGAAAATGGGAGAAAATAGTGGCATTAACCACGACAAAAATTAAATCAAAAGAAGAAGAGGTATAGAGGGGACAAAGAGATTTAATGTGGTTCGTCAATATGCCTATATCCATGAATAAGGAATAAATGCATAGATTTCACAAGTTAGGAACACTGTTAATAAGGCTCTATATAAATACACATTATAAAGCACATAAATGGCTAAATTATCCAAAACTAAATCTGATCCCGTTTGGTTCGTTGGTTCAAATCACGGATCGAATCATTTTGCTACAGTATTTTCTCTCATAAAAATTTAAATCTTCATTCAAATTTTTTACTCAAATCTATGAACCAAACGGACTCTAAGATATTTCTTAATAAAAAATAATACAAATAAAGTTAGTACGTTCCTATAACATATGAAAAAAAGGTTTACCATTCTTGTGTGCATTGTTCAACCATTTTTTTTATTTGATTTACATAATAATTGCTGATATATAAATTACGAAAATATGCCCTGTCACATATAATTAGTTCCCGTCTAATTATTTAGCTTTACCTAAAAATCTCAACCCTATCGGACCCAAGTCCCCCGACAGAGTATGATTGTACAGAAGTAGAGAAAGACTTCCATGCACATACATACAACCAACTACAAAATTTCTTTAGATCCCAAATAGTTCAATCACGAAAGCACCCATTCGACCAAACTTTTATCCATGTGGGAGGAATAGAAAATAACAGAGAATGATAGTAATAAAAAAGGGCAAACAGAGTGAAAACAAGCCCCACCGTCAAATCTACACGCGCCATTCAAGGAGGGCTCTCAGTAGAGTCGAAGGTCATGGTGCCAACCATAAGGTGGGACCCCAAGAAAGGACGGGGTGATAAGCATGGGCCCAGCGCGTGGTGTAATGGCCGGCTTTAACTTTAAATATTTTTGTCAGTGATTTTTTTTTTCTTTTTCCTGGGCGGGGAAGATACACAGATTTGGACAGAATCATGAGTCATGACATGAGTGGAAAGGTGAAAAAAGAAAAAATAAATAAATAAAATAAGGAGAATTCATTCAAGTTGTTGGGAAGGCAGACAAAGAGGCCAGGAACACAGACACAAGGCCAGAGGCCTTTTCTTTTGTTTTTCCTTTTGGAAAAGCAAACCAAAGCAAAGTAACCAAAACTATCCCCCTTTAGATCTTCTTCTTCTTCTTCTTCTCCTTCATCTTTTTCACAAGTTTATGCTTTTAGTCTCTCTCTTTCTCTATTTAGATTAATATAGCAGGCTGTGTTGAAGGAAGAATCTCTTGGGGCCTTGGCATGGACATGGATCAGGACCAGGACCAGGACCAGCACCGTCATTAGCAGACTTCTGTTATTTTTTTTTTTTTAATTCTGGTCAGATATTGTCTGGTCATCTGTAAGTTATTTTTTCCCCTATTTTCCTTTTCCTATTTTGTTCAAATGGGTTTTTAGCATTCCCCTTCTACTTCAAGGTTTGAAGCTTCAAAGAGTTTACAAGTGGATTTTTTTTCCCTTTAGCTATACGACGAATGTGGTTAGACATATTTTACTTGATTTTTTTTTGGTTCTTTCTGCAATTAGGCTTGCTGGGTTCTTCTTTTTTTTTGCATGTATTGCTTTCTTTGCTTTATTTGTGTTCTTCGGATATAGCCATGTGTCTCTGGGTTCTACGTGATTCCGAGATATTTTCCGTTGATTGGTAAAGTCTTGTTGTTTGATGGGGAGATTTCTTTACGTAGATTGGTACTCTTTGAAATGTGGTTCAGAATTTACTAGCTGGTGCTTAATTGCTTCTTTTTCTTTTTTTTTTTTATATTATTGTTATTACTATTTATTTTTTTAACAATTGGGGTGTGATTGTGACTGTATCTTAGATGGATTTACTCTCTAAATTTATAGTTTCACTATAAATGAATATCTTTTCATCCAGAAACGTTCCTTGTTTTTTCCGTTTTCATGACATTCAGAGAGAATTCTAACCTCTACATGTTTCGCTTTGTTGAAATTTATGGTAAAATGTGAAATCTGTTCCTTAGGAATATATTCATTTAGAAGCTACAAATTTAGTGCATAATTGATATAATATTTACTATATTTCGGAGTCTTAATACGTCTCGTGCCTTCCTATGTAATAAGTCTACACATACAAGTTCCTTTTTTATTTTTATTTTTTTATTTATTGAAAAAACACTCCCACCTGCTTACATCCCTCTTATCTCATTCACATTATCACAAGACCTCATTTTGTATGATAAAAAATTGGTGATCCATGTACAAAGAAAACATGTATTGTATATCAATATTGTTTTGGTTTCTGGATCTGAAAAAAATAAAGAAGGATAAATTATAGCAGAGTCTCATGTATTGCATATCTTGAACTTTAGGTTGGGATAGTTATCATTTGTTTCTGCTTCTGATGTGCAGAAAATATAATCTGACCCAATGACAAAGGTAAGTCCCGAAGTTGAAGACGGGATGGAGATGGAGGCAGTCCTTCCTGTATCTGCTGATGTCAGCTTCAAATTAAATCACTTTCCAAATTATAAACTGGGAGCTGATAATCAGATTCTTGAAGAGCCAAAGGAGGACAACAATGGTCCGTCTTTAAAGGAGGTTGTTGAACAGGAAACAACCCATCTGTCGGAACAGCACAAACGTCTCTCTGTTCGCGATCTTGCCTGCAAATTTGACAAGAACTTGACTGCTGCTGCTAAATTGTCTGAAGAGGTCTCTGATTCATTGTCTAGGAAATGTGTAAAATTTATGATGACACCAGTGCCAACTTTGACATCAATGCGATACAATTCAACTATCTTGGATCCTTGAAATTAAGTTGATTTCGATTCAATGCTTTGTGCTTCTTACTTGATTTTTAGGCAAAGCTTAGGGAAGTAGCCTCATTGGAGGGACATGTTCTTTTGAAGAAGCTAAGAGATGCCCTAGAACATCTAAGAGGTCGTATGGCAGGGCGTAATAAAGAGGATGTGGAGAAAGCTATCTCCATGGTTAGTTTTGCATGTTTATTCGTTCTTAGTTAAGCTTATTGTTTGGATATGTTTGACGTTATGCGATTCTTTGTTGTCTAAGCTCATTTGCTATGTTACATTTATTATGAACTTCTGAAATGTGGAACCCTACAATTGATCAGTCCCATAAATGATACTACCCTGTTTTGTGTTGTGGTAGTTAGTTAATTATAAGTTTTAAAATTTCTGTCCTCCTTTCGCCTTCCTTTCTTTGTTTTCTCATCTATAAATAAGCATATTACTTAATATGCATTCATCATTGTTCTTGATTGCCTTGCATCGAGCATGTACATTTTGTACACTGCACTAGAATGACGAGATTATTCTTTTTGCGCATTGAATTTTTTTGAATAAATTTATGTCAAAAACAATCATCAAACTATTGTTGAGCCAAACATATACTTCTTAAATATGCTAAGTTGTATATATATATTCTCTTGCTGCGTAAACTTGTCCATAAATGATGTCTTTTTATTGCAGCTTGGAGTTCAACTTTAAGTAGACGTGGATTTTTTTTCTTTTTACTTAGTGTTGTTTTCAACTGTAATCCTGATACAGGTGGAAGCTTTAGCTGTTAAGTTGACTCAAAAGGAGGGAGAATTGATTCAGGAGAAGTTTGAAGTGAAAAAGTTAGCAAACTTTCTTAAACAGGTATTCTTGGCCTTATGAATTCTAATATGAAGACTTTTCTTTCATAGAAAAAGTTTTTCTCTCGGGTAGTTAGTTCTATTGTAAGATATCATTACAGTTAAAGAAGTAAAAGATCATAGTGACTTTGGTTTGTTTCTGTGTCAAATTATCCAATTAGGCATCTTGATATTCTCTATTCCCTTCTCAAAGTGCCTGTACTCATACACAGGCTTCCGAAGATGCTAAAAAGTTGGTTAACCAAGAGAAATCTTTTGCTTGT
The DNA here is from genome assembly GCA_946598075.1 of Artocarpus hirsutus. Taxonomy (NCBI): domain Eukaryota; kingdom Viridiplantae; phylum Streptophyta; class Magnoliopsida; order Rosales; family Moraceae; genus Artocarpus; species Artocarpus hirsutus. Next base: position 15,902 of record CAMOHE010044830.1, read on the forward strand.
GCTGAAATTGAGAGTGCAAGAGCTGTAGTCCAGAGAATTGGTGAGGCACTTGACGAGCAAGCTCGAATTTCACAAGCTTCCAAGGAGCAATCTCCTGTAAGTTCCTTTGTTTTCCACAAATCAATTCAAATTAAAATGTATATTGTTTTAGTTACTTGGTTGCTTATGTATGACCATTTACAAGTGCTGTAATATATTGGTCACCAATACACATATATGTATGTATTAATGTATGTATGATCTTGCTTCCATATTTTTTCTCTCATGAAACATTCCTCTCTTTTGAAGCTAATAGCCTACCTCTTATAATGAAGAAGCTCTCTTTCCTATCACAATCTCAATTTATTGCTTTCCATGTTCCAGATGGTTGCAATTTCCACAATATCGTGAAGACAGTTTCTGAATTCTTTTTAAGTTTGAATTTACTCACATTAGGCAACACTGTTTCAAGTTATCAATTGTCTCCTGATTCCATATGTTTTGTACGTATGAAGTAAAAGTGATGGAACTTTTTGTGCAATGTGATGCTATCACTCCCCTGTACTCTTAGCTGGTCGTACTTGATCTGTACAATAGAGTATTTTGATTGATAGATATCAAACCCACTTCCTGAGCAAGGTTTGGAAAAATATTTCCTTCTATATGATACAGAAAATAATGTTCCACAATCTAGTTCATCTGATAGTACAGATTTGTTGCTTGTATATTATGTTATTGTTGTCCTGAATGAAATGTGGAGAAGTACATCAAAGACTCATGCTTTATCTATTTTTCTATAATATGAGTTAAATGTATGATAGCTTATCTGATCTTTCTCTATGTCTTCAGGATGTTGAGGGGCTACTTGAGGAGGTTCAGGAGTCTAGAAGAATTAAATTGTTGCACCAGCCAAGCAAGGTGCACTTTGGTGTTCTTGACTTTGTTTCTTCACACGAGTTTATGTGATGTGATTTCTTCAAAATATGTGGATGTGTCGTTTGTGCATGCGTGTAGGATTTTTAGCATAAAGTAATAGTAATAATAAAAATTACTTTTTGACTTTTTAATAATGAGGAAAGATTTAATGCCTGCAGGTGATGGAGATGGAACATGAACTTTGCGCACTACGAACTCAAATTAGAGAGAAATTTATGTTTTCAGTCAAGCTTCAGAAAGAGGTCTGTGTAGTTTATATGCAGATGATATTTTTCCACCCTTAAACCTAAAATGAAGAAATTACGGTAATAGTTGGTGTTGTTGTTTTTCTTTTGTTTTTGTGTTGACATGGATGGATATATTGCTTTTTGTTAACAACCTCGTTTACTGTTTATTTCTAGATTCATCCCTACATGATTATTCCACTATAGAAATTGGGATTTAAATTCAAACAAAAATTCTTAATTATTTTCCACAAGCAACGGTAGGAGAATATGCCAAAATCTGCTGGTCCATATCACACGCACAATAGAAATATTAAGAAACAAGGAAAATTATAGTAGGTTCATTGTTAGCTTTTTCTTGCAGGTTTTTGTTTTTATTTTTATTTTATTTTATTTTGGCAAGCTCAAGAAAAGCCTCTTTGATTCCCATGACCATTCATTTAACCACTCACACAAAAGTACACAACTGGATATTTTAGACTTGCTATCCTAGATCTAATATCTTGCTTGACCATGAATGACACAATGTACAGTTTTTGGTTTTGAATATCAGGCATTCTCATTTTTGTTTTCTTTCTGTATGTGTTTTTAATGCCGCTTTAATGACTAAATAATTCACTCAGAAATACTTCTTCAACTACTTAATCACTAAATAATGTTTGGAAGTACCAGAAATTTGGTTGTGATAGTCTCTTTTATCCTTACCAGCTGGCAATAAGCAAGAGATCTGAAGAGAACAAATCCCGTTTATACGTTTTAGATGGTTCGGCAATGCTAGGTTCATATCTCCGAGTCCAGGTGTCTTCTGATGAGGCTCCACGGCTTTCTAAATGTTCAATTCAATGGTATCGTGTGTCACTTGAATGCAGCAGAGATGAAGTGATTTCAGGTATGCACTCCTCTGGTCTGTAACACAATCACCACTTTATATTGCATCTTAGTTGTTTTATTTTAGGCATCTATTTCACTATGTACCATCAGCTGCATAAACTAATTGGCTCAGTTTTCTTCACTAGGTGCCGACAAACCAATTTATGCGCCCGAACCGTTGGATGTTGGACGCATCTTACAAGCAGACGTTTGCTTTAATGGCCAAAAAACTGCAGTGATTACTCCCGGTCCCATTGATCCTGGTCAGTTCTCTGAAGCTCTTAGTACTTTTTTCTTTTTTATCTCCATCATGTCATCTGGTTCAGATTTCTAGATTGATAAATGCCCACAAGTGTGCTCTAGAGAAGTTTATAGAAAGGGTATCTATGTTATGTATTAGCAGCTGTGGGACTTGGAAGCCATGTGGAGACACTGATGAAAAAATCAAACAGCGAATTTAATGTAAGATCTTCTTTCTTCTCTCCGTTTTAGTTTAATTTGTAATTGTTCTGCTATGATGAGTGTAATATTCATCGAACCAAGACGTTAAATACATCCTTTAAGTGCTCTCACTTGTATTATTAGATTGAGCTAGTGGAAAAGGATAACTACAGTTGTACTTTATGATTTTTCTTATTAATTTTGTTATCTCTGAGGAATCAGCATCTGGGGCTGATTCCATGCAAATATTGCCAAAACCAAGAATGGAAAATATTGGGGCTGGATGTTTGTCTGCTTATTCTATTCTTGTCTAATCTTAACGCCTAAGACCCGTTGTTTTGTAGGTAGTTATCTCTCAAATGAATGGACAAGACAATTCATCACATTCTGTTCATGCATTCCATGTGGGAAAGATGAGGTTGAAGCTTTGTAGAGGATGGATCACAAAGGCTAGAGAAAATTATTCCCAATCAATGCAGGTATCTTAAATTGTCCCACAAGGTTCAACCGAGGAGATTAAATTCTGCATTCTGATGCCACATATAACAGCTTAACCCAATTGCAGACTTTTAACTCCATCTATTCAACATTGTTCTCTTAAGATAATATTAGTTTTTACCTTGTTAAGTGTAGGAAATAGTTTTTGATGGAATTTGAACATTCCAAGGACTTAGGCTTCCATTTAAAAAGTAAACCTGTTAAGTGAAATGGCTTAATGTTCTTATAAGTTGGAGCTTGTGTTTACATATAACAATGTAGGACTTGGGTTTCTTTTATCTTAAAGTTTTCACAACCAATTAAAATCTAACATTATCTTTCTCGACATATAGCTTTGTGGCTACAGAGGTGACAGTAACAATGCAGCGAAGTCATTGTTTTGGCAAGCAAGGAAGGGCCTCTCATTTGTCTTAACCTTTGAATCAGAGCGAGATAGGAATGCGGCTATTACAATTGCCCGGAAATACGCTCACGATTGCAATGTAAGTGATGACATCTTCACTGCCTTTTCACAAATTTTGTTGACTGTCCTCAAAAATATCAGGATAAATTTTAGGAGGTTGAATTTAAGATGGGAATATTTTTTATGACAGGTCATGCTTGCTGGACCGGATGATCAAGTATAGAAAGTAAACTTAACTGACAAAGTTTTCACGAAATGTGAGTGTACAATCAGGTTTTCTTACAGTATGAGTAATTTGTATGCAGGTTTGTCTGTGATGATTTAAAAAGAAGGAAAAAAATGTATGCTATATTGATTGGGGTTTCCACTAATCTTTTTTTGGTTGTGTTTTAGGCATTGTTTCCCGTTTGCCTAATCATCCGTTGTAACGATTGCCCATTTATAATTTGATTTGTTCTTTGTGGCTGATTAGCATATACCTAATTGTTGTTTTCATAAACAGTGGTGCAATATCTTTGACTTGTGATGGTATATATCCTTGTGCTCAAACCTGAACCTGTCATATAGAAAATACTCGCGTGAGACCATGCTAAAAATGTTTGTGGAAAACATTATTCTAATGGAAATTTAATTTAATTTACTTTTTGACTTTGCATAAATAATTTGGATTCGAATGGAGTTTGTAGTACTGCACCCAAGTACGGATGCATGTAAAGCTTCTTCTTAAACCATGTTTGGTTAGTGCTTTCTCATTTTTTCCCCCTCTTTTTAAAGGACATGAAAAGAACTTTATAGTCCCCTTACAAAAAAAAAAAAAAACTCTGTAAGAAAGACTCTTTTTGTTACGAGGTTGAAAAAATGGGTGCCTGAAGAAATATTCCCAGCATTGTGATGGAAGTACAATAACTAATTTCGAACGTTATATTTACCTAAGTTATGATGTATTTGTGAATTTTAAAAGAATAAGATAACTTGTGAATTTTAAAGTAAAACTTGCAAACTTTTTACGGCAGATTTATGAATCGGTATGGTGCCGTAATGATACCATAAAAGTATATTGAAAAAAATACGTGTTTCATTTTTTCGCCAGCAAGGTGAAGCGTACAATAAGTGTGCCTATAAGAATTCCGGACACAAAAGAAAAACAAAAGAAAAAGTGTCTTTAATTAACGATCTAAATATCTAATGATTAGGACTAGCTTATCCAAAAGATGCACCACAAGACCCAAAGAAAACAGGAGCAATTTCTAGATATTGCTGGCTTTATACGGAGAAAAAAAACATTTGTTCTAGTTTTTTTCTTTTTAAAAAACATTTCCTTTAGCAAAAAATAAAATACGAGGAAAGCAATGGTCTCAAATCTCAACCATTTAAATCATTAAAAAAAAACCTTTAATGATTTAAATAGTTTAAGATCAATTGCATAGCTTAAGCTACAAGAGACATAATAAGTATGCTTATGATGTTGGACAGCCATCAATCTCAATATCTAACGCCTCGTTCTGTAGCTCTTGTATCTTTGTCTCAAAAGTAATATAGATTATTTTGCGTTATCAATAAAATAATTAATTATATTTCAGATATAATACAAATTTTTTTTTCTTCTTCGTCTAAACATTTATAAATGAATACAAAACATTTGTTGTCCAATATGGAACTCGTTCTGGGAGGTGGCAATTTACAGACCATAGGACTTGGAAAGAAAAGGAAAGGAATAAGTATAGGAATTATTGACTTCTTATTTAGTATTTACTTAGTTGACGTAATAGAAAACAATCAAATTCTTTTTCTAATATTTATTTAACTTAAGAAATAGTAATCATATTAATTTGAATACTAAAAGTCTTTTACTTAGTTAAATAATTACTAAATTACAACATGTAATGGTATTTGAATAAATTTGACATTTATTTCCTTTAGTAGGGAATCAATAGTCATATAAAGTTGATATTCCCTTTACCTTTTCCTATATTGTGCGCAGCTGGCTAAACTCTTATTATTGATTTTGTTAGTGAACACATTATCAGATGGGAAAGAAAATCACTTCTAGTTATTTTCTTTCCTTGCATGTGAAGTAAATGCTCTCACAATATAATTAAGGATGTACTTTATAAAGACACTAGTTGAGTGCTATGTTCTAGGGGTGTTTATAGATCGAATTACATAGATTAGAGGTCAATTCATAATCTATTTATATATGTCGGGTTTAGAAAATTTCATTTCATAACCAATTCGTTAATTCAATCCAATCCGTAAAATGGTGGATTTTACGGATTGGATTTTGCAGGTTCACAGCTTGTCTTTAAATTAGGTAAAAAATTAGAAATAGAAAATAAGATAATATAACATGACATAATTCATTAAACTTTCATCATTTAGTCATAGGGCTAATTAGAAAATTTTAGTTATATATATTAATATATAAAATTTATATAATATATATAATTTAGATTCACGGATTATACAGATTGAGATATATTTAATCCGTAACCTACTCCATTGTTAGGGTGAAGTTTATTAGAAAATTTTAGTTATAAATATTAATATAAAATTTATATAATATATATAGTTTAGATTCACAGATTATACGGATTGAGAGATTTTTAATCCATAATCTAATCCATTGTTAGACTAAGTGCCTTAAGGATTAAATGATGTAATAAGTTTTTTGGAGACATTTAATCAATAAAAAGTTTATTTATTATTCATATACCAAATGTTGTCCTCTTCATGTTCATTTCTGTTGAGTGTATGATAAGCAAACAAAAATCTGAGACTGTCAATATAAACATTTAAAATCGTACATATGTTATAAGATTATGCGAAAGACATGAATATTAAAGGTGATAATCTAAATGATAAGATCCACAATCGAGGGAAGACATTTTAAGATTGTTATGTTGTCTATATCCCTAATGGGAGATGGCTTGGCTTGATCATCGGGAGTGGGACTTCGCGAACAGAAACGCTGGTATATTGTCATAGGTGACGATATATTGGATCAGGACAAAAAGTTGAATTGATTTTATTCGTAATTCCCTTTGTTTAAATCAATTTATTTTTGACAATCATATGTGTTATGTTTTAATCTTAAAATGCACAATAGGCCCGTATTCTTAACTTATGTCTTTTTATGTACCAAATGGTGACATTTTGACTTGATGATGGCACGTATACTAGTACATTGGAGACATCACTCTAGATTGACGTAGCCTGTTATTTATAGATATAGAATCTATAACTCTTTTGTAGAGTTAATGATATTCTCTTATAGGAATTATCCTATAATTGGAAGACCAAGCACTCAACCATTTGAATACATAGGTGTAACCGAATGGTATACTATTTATAAATAGTAAGTGTTCCAATGGTGAGATAATAGAACATAAGATAAAAATAATCAAGAAGGCAAAACAGAATTTATCTTTAAGCCGACTATGAATATCTTATGGGGTTGTTATACATTATGATATGTCATGGACGATTAGCTTATTGGAGCTTTGTAATTTTATATAGTTCGAGAATGCAGCTCTAAGCTTTTAGTGGAATAGTGTTAAGTTGATAATTATAAAATACATATCTAAGATATGTTATTGTAAAATATAAATCTAATTTATGTTATTTTATAATTATAGGAGCTTAACCTATATATGTCCATTGGGTCCCCTTTGCTAGCTCATAATGATTCCTATAATGATACGTCGTGTTTTTCTTACATATTGTTGACTTATGTTAAATTATTACGTAGGCTAAAATTTGAGTTAATTGGATTTAATAATTCATGATTGGTTTATTGGTTGATTTAATTTTATGAATTAATTCAAGATAAACATGTTGAAATATTTGGATATGTTGTATTTGTATGGTTTTTCTGTGTATGACTATTTTAATCAAATAACTTTTCTATTGGGGTTTTGAATTAAAATTGAGGCTCTATAAAGAATACCCAGGTCAAACAAGATAAGATTTATCCTGTTGGCTGAGATTGAATTAATTAGATTAGCTTGAGGAGTTTGAATTCGCTTCAAATTCTTGGATCGTGATAGCACAATTAGCCGCACCTTTGAATCATGGTCGACTGTGGTAGATAAAAATAGAAAACATGTATACATGTTTTTCACTCAGAAGTTGATCCAAACTCAAATTTTGAAGTTTAATCTGATAAGTTGGACCCCGAATCAAACTACTAGAAAAAGGGAGCTATTTTTCATTGTTATTCAGATCATTTGAGAAGCAAATAGTGAGTATTCTAGTAAAAGAAACTCTGAAACTCTTAAAGAGCTATTGTTCAACATCTAAAACCTTAGCTCTTGGTTTTCTCAAGTGGTTGGAAGGAGAGTCATGAGAAGAAGATTGTACGACGTACGACTACCTATACTTTGATCGTTGATAGAGAATAGCAAAGAAGACTGTACGTAAGATCTGTTATTAATTTATATACTTAGTATGTCAAACTTGATTTTGGAAAAGACTTTGATTTAAAAATTTTTAAAATTCAACTGCGTATCTTTTTCCAACATCCGTACATATCGAATTGAAAAAATCCCAATAAAAAACTAATTCATATTTTTCATAATCTAATTCAATAAGGCAAATTGGATCAGATTGAAGGGATTGGTAGATTTTGTGAACACCCTGAGTAAGTTCTATTCACTTGTTAATGTTTTTAACTACATTATTGGTTGTCAGTCATGGAGGTCTTAACTTGTCATTGAAATGTAATTAACATTAGCTTTATATTTCCAGGAAATCATATAGAAACAATATTAATAGAGACATACTCAAGAAAAGTTACCTCTACAAAAGGAACAAATTAAATTAAAGAAGAATGCATGAGAAAATAAGCTTAAAGATTGCCTTAAAAAAAGACTATTTAAAACGAGAAGTTTGAGAAAAAAAATTGTTTTAAGGGTCTAATTAGGAAAAACTTTATAAGGATCATTTTTATGTAATAACTTTACATGAGAAAAAAATAAGGACACATTTGGAAAAAAAATATTTTAATAGGAACAAGTTAGGAATAAAATATTTTAAAAGGGCATAAAAAGACAATGTATATTTGAGCTCTTGGTAAAAAAGGATAAGTACAAAAACGTGTGAAGTAATTATTTTAACATGAGCAAAGAAATGAAAAATATTTTTATCAAATATATTGTAGAAAAATTAAGTTGTTAAAGAGTATTTGTTATAAATGGAAAAAAGCAAACATTAAAAAAAGCAAAAAAAAAAAAAGAAATAAAAAGTAAAATGTAGAAACAAGATATCAAAAAAAAAAAAAAAAAAAAGAGAGGTTGACACATGGCAAAAGAAGATACAACCTTTTTTAGCTCTTTTATAGACGTACTAGATAGAAGCGCATGCTTTGCACATGTACTCTTCATATTTTTCAAAGATATATGAGTAAACAAATATGTAAGAACCAAATGAAAAAGGTAAGAAAAGTTGAAATAAAAAAAAAAAAAAAAACTTGGTGACCACATTTGATAATATTTTAGAAGATATAAAAAAAATATGTAATAATGATAAATTAGAAGGAAAAAAATATTTTAATGGTAATGAAGTGAATTTGAAAATATATAAGATATTAGGAGAACATAAAGAAAAACACAAAAATAACAAGGAACAAAATGTAAAGAATGAAAAATTCAAATAAATAAGAAATGTAGACAAAAACACAAAAGAAAGTAAAGCAAAAAAAAAAAAAAAAAAACTATTGGAGTATGATTTGGTCTAGCCTAAATCATTCAGTAAAGGTCCAACGTGTGAAATCCAAATTACAATCAGAGTGAATCGAGCCTATTGGGAGTGCTCGATTCGAGACAGATTGTTATCACAAGCATTACTTGTTCATTGCATGATCGACTAGAGGCATCGATCGATTTGATAGTTATGGTTTGATTACAGTTTCTACTCGTTTCGTTTTGTGTGAATCTATACATTTCTTGTAATTGTGGATTTACTAAGTGTCGATTTGATAGAATCGATGTACAGAATTTGGTAGTTATAAGAAGATACATGCTGAGCCACGAAATGGGATGTGGAAAGAAATCCAATGTTTATGCCCTATCAAAGATCAACACATGACCCATAACTACAGGAACTACTATGCCCACTTCTTCCATTATATTGAAGCCATGATCTCACATAGTACTCTCTGTAAATTGTAGCAGTGGCTTCACCATTGGGAGGAGGAACTTACAAAAACTCTATAAAAATTGCTTCTGTTTTTGTACCCAATCTCTCAACTCATTGTAATCTATATCAAACTATTCATCATAGTGAAGACTAGTACACGTAGCTCTCATTATAGAGTGAACCACTATAAATCTCATGTGACGTATCATTTACTTTTACTATATTGTTTGAGGGCCCAAACTCGTAAATAGTAAACACCAAATTAAGTCCTAATCTATTTGTATTTAAGATCCAACTTCTATAGTTTAGCACCCATTATGGGTCCTTCGGATCGCCAACTCGAGGATTTTGAAAGCTTCAACATTAGATATGGTAGATAGCATAGACCACCAGAATGTGAGCGATGAGCAGAATGAAAATACAAAGACTGCATCTTAAGGAGACCAACAGATCGAGGTCCTTGCTGTGGATGTTAAAACACTAAAGAAGCTACTTCATGAATAGGCAATGCATTCCCAGGAGAGTGACAAGTGACCTAACCAACTCAGTAGTGAGAACAATGCACTTAGGAGTCAAATCAGCTACCAGAACTCTTAGCTCTCACCCTACTCATAATACTACCCTTATTTTGGGTATTCAACATTCCCAACCACGACTGCCATGCAATGGCAGCACCAGATACTACCTCCAACTAGGCAATAAACCTTCTATAGCCCCATTGGAAGGATACAGCCGTTGTACATGACCTCGACACTTGCAGCAGTAACTATGGCCACAATAACTACAACAACGCCAATGCTGACAGCAACTATGATGGCTATGAGCACTTTGCAAGGCATAAGGAAAGAAGATCCACAAGCATTTAGACAACAGAACAAAGAGATCGAGTAAACAATGCAAGCATAATCTGTCTTGATTCCTGGCCTTGTTAACTACAGAGGCTTTCCAACAGATGATGCAAGACATGCTTGATCAAGATACCAGGATGGTCAGGAGAAGATCGACCATAAAGTAACCAAGGCTAGGAGCAAGTCCCAAAAGCCATTTTACGAGGAGAATTACTTCTGTCGTTCCTCCAAAGTATGGAAACCTTGTGTTTGCATGATTCAATGGAACTATAGACTAGAAAGATCTCCTACTCCAGTAGAAAACTGTTATTAGTGCAACAAACATCCCTAATTCAACATTGGATGAGATGATGTGCAAGTTGTTCACGTAGAGTTTAAGAGGACTTACCCTCCAATGATTCAACAATTTGTCTACACGAACAATTGATAGCTTCGAGGAGTTGGTGGATTCTTTCATCAAAACCTATTTGTGTACATCAAAACTAGCAAAGCACCTAAGGACCTCTAATTGGTGATTCAAAGACTAGGCAAGTCATTACAGGCCTACATTAAGAGGTTTAGCAAAGCAGTTTCAGAGACCTTAGACTTGAAAGATGGAATGGCTTGAGAAGCTTTGAAGAAAGGATTGTTGCACTAGTCCTCATTCAAAAATAACATTTGCTCGAAGTACCTATAGACGATCCAAAAGCCAAGGGGTGGATTGAACTTGAAGAGGAAAACGAGGGTTGCAAGTAAGAACTCATTAGGAACAAGGAGCAGAATAGAAGGGTAGAAAGACAACCCAAGACATGAACAAAACAATGTACGCAAACTAGAACACTTATAAGAAGGGAATGGAGGACAAGGGGGAGCAAGCCATTGTCGCCACCAAGGTATGCCTTAAACATATCCAAGACCAAATTGATTACTTGATTGGAAGGGATGGACTCAAGTGGCCAAATAGAATGGCCCCAAGCTAGGATGAAGTATTGTGAATTCCACCAGGACACCAGACACCTGATGATCGATTGTAAAGCCCTACAAACTGAGATCAGATAATTGCTGAAGAAAGGGCATTTAAGGGAGCTTCTATTAGAATGAGTAAGACGAACGTATGGGCTAGACTGTGAGTGGAACAGGTCAAAGAACGGACAAGCTCAAGAGAAGACTCCACTACCACTACCTGTCAAGAAAGTAGTTGGAGGCATTTATTGAGGCTCGGTTTATAACGAAGACTCAGCCAAACTAGTTCAAAGATCATCAAAGAAGAGCAAATCAAGTGACTACTAGTTCAATGGTAGAGGAGTTTAGGAGCATTCCATTTCATTTAATAGCGAGGAAGCATCAAGTTTGGATAGGCCATACAACGATGCTCTGGCAACCAAGCTCAATGCCACAAATGCAAAATTGTGAGGATAATAATTGATAACAGGAGCTTGGCAGACATTCTATTTCTCTCAACATTGAGAGAAATTGAAATCAATGAGAAAGATATAGAAAAATCTACCACCACACTGGTTGGATTCAATTGAGAAGCCAACACGGCGCTGGGAAGAATAAAATTGCTAGTCTACATTGCAGGAGATAACATGATGATGAATTTTCTCGTCCTAGATTGCCCCTCTGGGTATAACATGATCCTTAGACGACAATGGATATACTCAATGAATGTAGTCCCATCCACTTAGTATCAATGAATCCATTTCCTGATGAAGCGTGGAATAAGAGAAATTCATGGAACCAAGATGTAGTCAGAAGCTACTATCTAACTGCATTAAAGTAAAAGAAGCTAGCCTTATGGCAACTACAAATAAGCCCATCACATGGGTCAAGCATTGGAGAGTGAGGGAAGCCAAACTTGAACAATTAAATGAAGTGCAGATTGACCCTAAAAACAAGTGCCAAACAGTAGATGTTGGCTTGCAGCTCGATCTAGAGGCAAAATCTTCTATATTGATTTCTTAAAGGCTAATAAAGTCTATTTTGCATGGTCTCATGCATATATGTCTAGGATCAATCCAAGTATTATCATTAGTCAGCTCAGTGTTGACCTAAACCATTGGCCTGTGTGGCAAAAAAGAAGATGGCTAGAGATCGAGTAGAATAATATAGTGAAAGAGGAAGTTAGGTGTCTATTAGAAGTAGGGTTCATTTGGCTAGTTTGGCACCCTGATTGGCTTATAAACATAGTGATAGTAAGGAAAAAGAATGGGAAGTGGCGAATATGTGTAGATTCATAGACTTGAATAAAGCATCCCTAAAAGACAGTTATCCACTACCTCACATCTACCGTCTTGTCGATGCAACCGTTGGTCATGAAATCCTAAGCTTTCTTGATGCATTTTCTAACTATAATCAGATTCTATTGCATCTTGAAGATCAAGAGAAGACTGCCTTTATCACAAAGCATAGAATTTTTTACTTTAAGGTTTTGCCATTTGGGTTGAAGCAAACTATCAAAGCCTCATCAACATGATGTTCGAGGAATACATTGTTAATAAAATTGAAGTTTATATAGATGATATGCTGGTAAAATCTTTACAGGTTTATCTTCATGTATAACATTTATAAGAATGCTTTGATGTACTAAGGAAGTATAACATGAAGTTGAACCTAGGAAAGTGTATTTTTGGGGTCTCCAGCGGAATGTTCCTTAGATATCTTGTAACAAAGTGGGGCATCGAGGCGAATTCAAATCAAATAAAAGCTTTCTAATTTATGTCATAATCGTGAAACAAGCTTGAAATTCAGTAGCTAACCAGACAAGTCGCAGCTCTTAGCTGATTTATAGCTCGTTTATCGGACACGTGTTTGCCATTCTTTTAGTGACTAAAGAAGAACACAGAGTTTAAATGGAGTGACTGCTATGAGCAAGCCTTCCATGACTTGAAAACGTATCTTTCTACTTTGCTGATCCTCTCAAAACCAAAAGATGGGGTACCACTATATCTCTACTTAATAGTTTTGGAAGCAGCAGTCAATTCTACACTAGTTAGGGAGGAAGACTCGATTCAAAAGCCAGTGTTCTTTATGGCTCATGACCTACTTGATGTAGGAACAAGGTACTCTGTTACAAAAAAACTCCTACTCCCACTCTTCATATCTGTTTGTAAATTGCAACCATATTTTCAAGGCCACACAATCATAGTACTCTCGTCGTACCCAATGTGAGTCATTCTACACAAGGCAGATGTTTTAGAGAGATTGACATGGTGGGCTATTGAACTCACTGAGTTTGATATCGAGTATAAGCCTCAAATTGCATTAAAGGCATAAGTGTTGGTTAATTTTATCGTTGAATTGACATATAAGCCTGGCAACAAGGAGCCGAAGGTATGGACCATGCAAGTGGATGGTGCCAGGGGTCCTACAACAATTGCCAATGGGCGAGGAAATCGAGCAAAGCTTCAAGTTGGGTTTCAAAGCAATCTATAATGAAGAGTATGAAGTCATGATTATCGGCCTAAGATTAGCCAAGACACTGGGGGCTACCCAGCTTAAAGTAGAAAGCAACACAACCTTAGTCGTTAACTGGTTGTTGAAGAGTTTAAGGCCTGGGATGATAAGATGATCTCTTATGATACGAACCACGCCAAGAACTAACGCGACCCTAACCAAAATTGGTCTCCAAGATCGAAACGCCTAATCGGATTTGAAATGGAACCGCGACCCGATGCCTAACAAGAAGCACGAACCTTGGTATGTGAGGACGCCACAATCAGTTATGGACGAACTGATTGATAAGTCTTTGAACGCCACGGAATCTTCCGATAAGTTCGAATAGTTTGTTTAGGAACCGAAGAGAATTAAACCTCAAATTGTATGTAAAAACTTATTGTCATTGAACGAAATCTGTTACAATATTTATAGTGTTTTCCGCTTTGCGAATTTGAGCTCCTAATTGCCCTATTGATTTCGGGTAAATCAATTACCAGCCAAAAAGATGCTAAATCTAAAGCAAATAAAGTAAGTTTC
>CAMOHE010044832.1:0-20692 GCA_946598075.1 Artocarpus hirsutus
CCCCCCCCCCCCCCCCCCACCCCTTCATCGTGTAATCAATTAGAAATGTTAATATGTCAATATTTGATTATGTAAAATTATGTCAATATATGAAATTGTGTATATGTGAAGCTGACAATTAATTATGCAATATGTGGTGAATATGTCAATATATTGAACATGTGAAATTATGTGAATATGTACAATTTGTGAAATTATATATGTAATTGTGAATATGTGTAAACTTTTGAATATGTGTAATTATGTGAAATTATATGAATATGTGAAAAGTATCGTTGAAATTGTGCAATTGTGAATATGTTAAGATTTGATTATGTGAAATTATGTCAATATATAAGCTTCTGAATATGTGAAAATGGAAAGTAATTGTGCAATTCATAGTAATATGTCAATATGTCTATGAGAGAAAAATTATGTGAAATTGTGCAAGTCATGATATTAGTATGTGAATATGTGTAGTTTGTGATTAATATTAGATTGTATATGTTAATTTTTGAATACGTTGCATAGGTACAATGTCTCTCGAATTCGATAGTGACAAGTACGAGAAGGAGTACGAAAGCTACACTTCATTTGCAACGCAATATAGCAACGGAAACAATCGCAGTAAGCCACGAAGACGAACCAAATTTGATCTAAAAGTAGACTTTGACCGAAGGTCAACATTAATGAAAAAAATTCATTGCATGAAAAAGAAAGGTTTAAGAATTGAAGTGACTTTTGATTCGAAAGGCCAACCGGAAGGCGCACCCGATCATGAATTAAGCAGTTGGATCGGAGTCCTTAGTCGAGAACACGTTCCAATATGGACAAAAGATTGGAGGTCTAAGGATTTAGATAAAGTAAAAGATGTGATTTGGAGAGAGATATACGAAGCTTTCACAGTTGAAGATTGGTATAGGAAAAGGGCTTTAAAGGTTTGCGGCAAATTAGCAAAGGAGTTCAGATCCGACCTCTACGTTACCTTCGTACAGCCATACTTTTCCATTCCGGAGGAGGATGTAAATATATATAAACGGCCTCCTACGGTAGCACACTACTACCCCTCCATAAACGATGAAGATTGGGAAGCTTTTGTGAGGTATCGACGTTCTAGTGATTTCCAACTACTATCATCAAATGCAAGGAAAATAAGAGCAGAAAATGAATATTGCTCTATGGTTGGTCAAGTGGGATATAGAGAGCTCGAGCAATCCATGGTACGTTACTAATTAACTCAAACTACATATATCAATTATTGCTACATTACTATGTTACTAACATAGCGTAACACAGTTTGCAAAGACAGGCGTGCAACCAACACGGGAGAAGTTGTGCATAAAATCACGTCAAGGTCCCGATGGCCAGTTTAAAAATCCAAAAGTAGCAGAGATTTCCAACTTGATTGTAAGTCTACTGAACACAAACAATTAATTTGTATTTTACTAGGGCGGATGAAGTATTGCTTGAATAACATGGTTGTATTGTTCTTGTACAGGATGAATATACAACGCAACAAAGTCAAGGGAGCTTCCAATCGGTCGGTAATGATGACATTTTGACGAGGGCACTAGGGAAACCAAAACATTCAAGACGTGTTCGCGGTCAATCAAAGTTTGTGAAGCATTCTCAATACTTTGACCTCCAACTAGGATCGTCAAAATTGAATTCTCAAATGTCGAAGATGCAGATGGAGATTGCAGAACTCTAAAGTCTTGTGACTGAGCTCATTTTCCAAGGACGTGCTAAGTCAACGAATGATAGCATCTTACAACGCAACAGCTTCAAAGCTAGTTGTAACCCTCCCAATACTGCAGCAGAAGCTCTAGGAGCTCCAGAAGCTCCAAAAGCTCCAGAAGCTCTAGAAGTCCAATTGTCACCTCCTCGTCAAGGGCCCAAACAATGTAGGCTCTTCGTTGAGGATAGAGTTAATGGTGGGTGTACACTTGTTGCGCTTGGGAAGGTGTGGATAGAGGGCCTTCCAACTGATACAGTTCATGGACGACTATTAGAGGAAAAGAATGTGCGTGTTAACATCACTACCATCAGAGTTAGAATAGCTGAATTGCCTGTTTCAACACTTGAAGCAACAACTATGGGTGAAGCAGCATGAAGCTTTGTCGCATGCCCGAAGAGATTACTTTAAGTAATCACATTGACAAAGACGGGTCAAGCACCTAGCCATGTTCCCTAAGATCTAAGCGGAAAGAAACGGCAAAAAAAGAAAAGCTCTCTAAAAGCAAGAGAATCACAACCTGAGGTTCAACAATGCTAAGGATAAACCGTTGCTAATGAACACCTGCATGCATTTAACTTCGCTTCAGTACCTCAAGAATTTATGCAGTTAGCTCTAAACACACATTCTTTCATTTACGATGGGTCGACCATTCAGTGCCTGATATCGGTAAATGTCACTGGCAATGATTTCCCTATCTATGTGGGATATGAAGATGTTTACGACTTCATCAGCTTCGAAGAAATCGGGGCAAACTGTATCCTCGTATGCCTCAGGTGATAACTCCAACCTTATTTCAGTATTTTAAATATATACGTAAAGTTATAATTAAGGTGTTTTAAAAAAAATCACTATAATATTTTTTATTGTAGTTTTTTGGCGAAGTGAACTTCAAGGCATGGTGTAAAATTTCGGCTTCATATCTCTGGCCATTGTTTCAAGTGCTGTAAGAGACCTACAGAGTGATCATAGAGAGCATGCCACATCACTCCTCCACCTATTAGCTGAAGCAC
The DNA here is from genome assembly GCA_946598075.1 of Artocarpus hirsutus. NCBI lineage: Eukaryota > Viridiplantae > Streptophyta > Magnoliopsida > Rosales > Moraceae > Artocarpus > Artocarpus hirsutus. The sequence continues at coordinate 2,728 of CAMOHE010044832.1, forward strand.
CGAGGGGGAAATTATTCTTCCTACCATACAACGTTGGAGAACATTGGATGTTAGGACTTATTTCACCATGGGAGGACCAAATATATTGGTTTGACCCCGTTAGACACCCACCACGTGAGGATTTCTTATCAGTCATAAGATTGTAAGTATTAGTATTGTCTTACAAAATTAATTGTTTTTAGTCTCACATAATTGTATCGTCTATTAATTTATTTATTATTTAAACATGATACATTATTAGGGCGCTTAACGATTAAAAGCTTCAAGTGGGAACCGATGTCACAAACTAATCGAACGGAACGTTATATTCTAAACATAAGTGTCCAAGACAACAAGGAAATATAAAATGTGGGTTTTTTATTCTACGTTTCATGCGACATATAATTACAAGTGGTATACAAGCCTCACCAAAAAAAGATTTTTATATACATATAGATATACATGAAGTTAGATTAGAGTGGGTACAATTTGTAAATATGTTTGTGTTTATGAGATAGGTACACGTCATAGTAGATTAACAAAGTGCTCAAAATAGCTCAAATGTAAAATGATCTTGTAAATACAATGCAATTTTTAATATACAGCAAATATTGTATGTAATTAGGGCCTTGATGTAATGGATAACACACATGATTGGCCATCCCGTGGGAAATTGAAATTATGGGAGAATTTTTTGTTTCAAAAATACCAAATTTTCACGACAGTTTTTGTCAAAAACCATCGTAGAAGCTCCATTTTCCACGACAGTTTTCACAAAAAACTGTCGTGAAAAATTAACACTCCCACCGATCTCACGCGTCAATTATTCTATTACACGACGGTAAAAAACCGTCATGAAAACTCGGTCTTGTTCCACGATAGAAGTTTCCACGACGGTTTTTTAACCGTCGTGAAATTTTTTCACGACGGTTATAGAATCCATATTTTGTACTAGTGCATGAAAATCTTTTATAGAGCCCCAGTTTTTATTCAAATAATCCATGCAATAATTACCTAATTAAAACATTCATATACCAATAATCTCATATCAAATAAAATAAATACAAATAATTCAACAACTTTATTTTGAATTAATTTTGCAGAATGAATTCAACCAATGAGCTAAATTGAATTATCATAATCCAATCAGCCAAATTTGAACTAATCGTAGAATTAACATAAGTTACCAATTTGTAGGAAAAACATGACGTATCATTTAGGAAAATATATGAGCTAGCAAATAAGACTTGATGGATATAAATAGATTAAGCTCCTATAATTATAAAATGACATATCCCAGCACACTCATTTTAAAATTATCAAGTCTAAAGCTACTCTACTAAAAGTTTATAGCTACACTTTTGAACTATATACAAGATTACAAAACTCTAATAAATTTTTGTCTATGACATGTCATGATGCATGACATCTCCATAGGATATTCATAATTGACTTAAGGACAAATCTTGTTTTACCTTCCCGATTATATTTATCTTATGTTCTATTATCTTACCATTGGAATACTTACTATTTATGACCAATATAATAAACCATTTAGTCACAAAAATATATTAAAATTGTTGAGTACTCTTGTTTTCTAATTCTAAGATAATACTTATAGATGATATCATTAACTCTACTAAAAAACTATAGATTTCGTATCTATGAATAATAAGTCTATGTCATTTAACAGTCATGTCTCTAACGTACTTATATGCGTATTTTCATTTCTTTCAAGATGTCACCCTTTTCACACATCAAAAGACACAAGTCAAGAATATGGACTTATTGATCTATTTCATTATTAAGATGCAACACACAAGATTATCTAAAGTGAATTGATTTCTTCAAATGGAATTATTAATTAAATCAATTCATCTTTAGTTTTAATTCAAGATATTGTCACCAATGACAATATACCAATATATCTACTCGTGAAGTTCTAACTCTGATGATCAATACAAGTCATCTCTTATTAGAGATGTAGATAACATATCAATCTTAACATGAATAAAGTGCCCAACTTTATTCTCTCAATTATTAACCTTTTATATTTAAACTACAACTTTAATATTCATGTCCTCTGCATAATCTATCTGTTATATGTATGATCTTAATGATTTATAATGATAGTTTCAGACTTTAGTTTGTTTATCATACATGTAATATAAAATGAACATAATAAGGACAATATTAATATATGACATAAATAATAAATTTTTTATTGATCAAATGTCTCAAAATAGTAATGTTGTTTAATCTCTAGGACACAAAGTCTAACATCCAATCCAAGCAAGGAAACTCAAATCAATAGGCCATAAAAAAAGATAGGAAAACAGAAGGAAGAAAGACAATATCGTGGTGGAACCAAGATCTAAGTTGGGTATTAAACAACAATAGTTCAATATGGGAAAGCTCAACTTAAGCATCCAAAACACAATATAAGTACAAGCAACAATGAAGCCTGACCAAAACGAAACTGAGTCGCAGCACATAAACATTCAATCTAAAAGAAAAGCAAGTCAACAAGACAACTCTAAACCACATGACTGCAACCTCTGCAATGGCAAACATGCCACATGGCGCTTGCCGCAATGGTGAAGCCTTGGACAACAGTGATGGGAGGGAAATGCTAACAATATCACAATCAACCATTACACCATTGGTGTCACTCAACAAAAGAAGGAAGGCAACCACAAAAAAAAAAAAAAAAAAATACAACCAACAGCAACCCATTACCACCACCACCATCATCATCATCATCATCAACATTGCAAAACTTATAATTCCAAAAATGGGTATTCAAGAAAATAGAAAGAGAAAGCATTGCAAACAAATAAAGGAACCTAAAAGCACAAGAGGCTTACCTGAAGATCTTGAAAGTGATCGTAATATTTCCTCATGATGGTGAAGTGGCACGAACAGCAACAGTGAGTGTCGCTTGTCCTCAAATTGGCAAAGGTGGTTGGTGACTTTGAGTTTACAACGGGGTTAAATGAGGGAGGTGGAAGGGGAGAAGATGACCGATGCTGTGACAATGACAACGAGGAACAAAGTGGGTCTCGGCAGTAATAAAAGTTAAGGTTTTCTCTCACACTCTCTCTCTTTCAGAGATTTGGATTTCTTGGACAGTTGGTTATGACAATAGGTCTTGGGGTGGTTACTTTATTGAAAAGGGGAAAGAGAATAATAGAGGGAAGTAAAAAGGACTTATTGTATTGGGAATCAGTGGGAATCGATAGTTAAAACTATTTTTACTGTAGTATGTGAGAGTTTTATACTGTAGTAATTTTTTTATTGTTACTGTAGCATGTGAGAATTTTATATTGTTTATAACTGAGTTTGTAGTGAAAATTATAGTTTTTACTACTATGTTAAACATGGGCTTAATGGTTGTAAGTAGAGGAAAAAAGGGTGTTATTTCACACCCAATCAAAAAAGGGACGTGACTTTTAGGGTGCTCAAAAAAAAAATAGGGGCAAAGAAATCTCTTGATGGGTACTATTAGGATAAGACGAGTCTAGAGTAAAAGAGAGTCTGGTGCCTGTGCAGCTAGGCCTTGACACTAGTCCAGTCTGATGGGATGGCTCATAATATGACTTCAGACCCTAATGAAAGGCCATTCCTGATGAGGTCGTCTTTTGACAAAGCTTCTACCGATGGAGCCCTCTTGATGAGGCTCCCTCTGAACAAGACTTTTTTAATCTAACAAAGCTTCCTTTAGACATGGTTCTCCTCTTGACATAACTCTTTATGAGCAAGAAACTTTTATCCTAACAAAGTGTCAGACATGACTTTCCTTCTTCAACCACCTATTGGACAGAGAAGAGAAATCTAAGACCAAGGTAAAAAAATAATAATAATAAGGACAATGAGAATTGACATGAACATCTGAGAATATCATCACTCATAAATACAAAGGATTAGAAGACTATTTTTTGCTGAGCCAAATTATTCCAAAGGGATGTGATTTTCATACTCTTGCTGCATGAGTTGCAATTTTTCACCTCAAGCAATATCTCCTAAAGTAGTCAAGTCTCCATTTACTCTCCAATGCTAACTCTTTAAATCTTTCAATCTCAATGGGCTTAATTTAGGCAAAACTATTGTCCAATGGTACAACACTTTCAAAAAAAATCAGCCACAATAGACAAAATCACAAGAAGATATTGTTTTGACACTGCTATAGGTGTAGAGACATTTCCCAATGTGCAAACCAAAGGCAATGAACCAAAGGCTACAAAGGAATTCTATGGCAAAAGAAGGGACGTGGTTTCTTTTTGGGGAAGTTGGAGAAAGCGCTGAATAATCTTAAGTGGTATGTCTTATTGTTGGGTGAAGGAGTATCCTTATCCAACAAAGCTCTCTCAAGTGGAACAATGGCTACACCAAGCATGTCACGAGTGTTTTCTTTCCTATGGTATCAAAAGGGTGGACAATCTAGAGTTGCAAATATCATGAACCATTCTCTGGAAAAATCGCTCTAAGGCTTACTCGATGACTACATTCTTACACATAGACATTAATGACTTCCTCGACATTTGGTTTGCACATTGAATCTGACTATTAGGATGATAATGGTTTTTCAAAACGATGAGGTTCAAGCGCTGAGTGACTTAATGATTCAAAAGGTCACATCATATATCTTCTATTTGGTAATGGCATCTATCTTGGTTCCCAACAACCCTAACATTGTTGGACATCCATGGCACCTATAAGGGAAATCATTCCACAGGAAGAAATTTCTTCTTCCAACCTCACCTGTAGAACCAAGTCTAGAAACTCTCCCAACTAAGCACCCGAAGTAGAAGACTCCTAACCAAACAAAGCTACCTCTTCCACTATAAATCCCCCCTTATTACCACCATCAAACCAACCAAGGTAAAACCAAAAAAAAAATCCTGATTCCACCACTACCACCATTCCACTCTTTATTTCTGTCATCTTCTCCATTAACAATCACTCTTTAAGAGAGAATCCGGCCACCATAAAACTCTATGGTCACCATACTTACCAAGATCAAACCTCCATCCCACTATCTCCAAACTCTATAAACCATTTCAAAACTTCCCCAAAACACCATTACTGACTGAAAACAACCAAGGGAAGGGAACCTTTATGACCCAAATAATTAACCACCATTTGCCAAAAAACTCAAGAACTCCATAACTTTTGGTGAGTTCCAACTACCTAAGATCCATACACCATCTCTCTTGAGTACAAAAATACCACGAAACTCCACCGTATTACATCCTTTTACAACCCAAGGGAAGCTGATAACCAAGAAACATCAAGGCCTCTATTAAAAATCCACCACCTTTTCTCTCTAGACTCTCTCCATCTCTAAGTGTTTAACCACCCCACTTAAAAGAGATCCTTCCTTAAACACAGCCATCATTGGGGTTACCCAAGTTTAGCTGTAACCTAGCTGAAGCCATTTTCAAGCAAGCCGTGAAGTCTATTTTTGCCATTCCCAACATCGAAACAACCACAGTGGACTCACTAACTTCTATCACCCGACATGCTACCACCTTAGCTCCTAACAGATAGGACACCTGAGCTAACTAGATGAGGCCATGAAGTCGAATCTTCCAGATGTGAAGGCCCACCACAATAGAGCCCCAGCAAGATGTCCTACCTCTCCCTAATGTAAATAATGCAAGTTTCGAAAAAATTAGGTGGCATGCCACCCACTTCTAACGGGTTCAAATTTGTGCCACATCATTAGTATCTAATTTTATTCAACAAATGAAAACCCATCACTAAGGGTTCATTTGGTTTATGGTTTTAAATAGACAGCTGAACAAAAACTGAAATTTTTACAAGAGAAATACTTTAACAAAAAAAGTTTGAATAGCAGTCGAAATTTTGAACCAAATGTAGCATAGATCATATTTTGCTTACTCTCTTTCTCTCTCCCAACTCTCTTTCTCTCTCCCTTCCTCCCCCCTCTTTCCCTCCCTTCCTTGCCAAATACCTATTTCTCCTTCTCCACTATGCACCTGAAGTCGTCGATGACCTTTCGCCAAATGTGATGGCGATCTCTCCCTTACCAAATACCTCCCTCTCTCTGCCCATCTCGCTCCCCACTACCCACTTGAAGTCCCCGATGGCCTCTTTCCAAACATGACAAAGAAATCTCTTGTGGCTTCTAGCTTTTGATAAAGCATATCTTATTGGCCTTCGACCAAGCTATTTATGAGGTACAAATCAAAATTTTCAATATTTGATGGCATAAATAAAAAGGCTTGTTTTACTATTATTGTTATTATTATTACTATTGCACTCCTTAAAGTTACACTAAATTTTGTTTTATGTTGACTTAAATAGGGTGTTCTTGCCTCAACATATATCTTACTTCACCAAGTCGAATCAATACATTGCAATAATCGTAAAAATTTTGTTGTGTTAATCAGGATAAAATTTTGAATAAAAGAATTGGAGAAAGAGTTAAATAGTAGGTTTTTAAAAGTTTAAAGAATTAAATAGCTATTTTAGAATAATTTAAAGTGTAATGTCTCAACTCTTATGAGACCCACATTACAGGACCTTGATATAATCGGGTCTTATACTCATTGCTCATATGTTTCTCTTAGGGACCTAATGGTTCTTAAGGATTTCTTTCATATCTCTCCAATATTTGAACCCAAGACCACTCTCTTTATAAGGTTCTAAAGTCAAATCAATAGTGAAAAGGATTATTGAAGTGGATGTGTCCTGCCCGCTTTGTGGGATAGCTAAGGAGACGACAATTCACCTGTTTATCCTTTGCCCTTTTGTGAAGCAATCATGGTTCTCCTCCTCATGGGGCCTCATACAGACTTGCTCCATATAGAATCCATGGCGGATTTCTTTCTCTAGTTTTACGCTAAGGATACATTGGTTGATCTGGGACTTCCTGTTGATGAGTTCTTGCTCTTTGCTTCTGTTCTCAATCACTTTGTATGGATGTTGAGAAATGCCTTAACCCATAGGGGTCCTCATCCTGATGCTCATGTGACTAGCATGAGCATTTGTGTAGAGTTCTCAAAAGTTAAGAGTGCTCTTCTACTCCCACAGTCCATGTCCCCCTAGTTGATTGCTTGGGCCCCTCCTCCTCTGGGGTGGCTAATGCTTAACATTGACATTGCTATAGGTAAAGACTCGACAGCAGTTGCGGTATTGGCCACAAACTTTTTCTCCATGGTCTCTTGGTGTTGATCTGCTCATTTTCCCTTGTTTGATGTAGAAACCTTGGAGTTCTTGGCTCTCTAAGAAGTCCTCCTTAATGCGCATCAAGTACTTCATTATAGAAACTGATTGCAAAGCAATTGTTGAGTGCCTTGGGAAACAAAACAATAGTTTCAGTGCTGAGTTGATTTTAGAAATGATCAGAAGGAACAAGGAAGTGCTGCAAGATCCTATCATCTAGTGGATTTTGAGATCCATCAATTTTACGGCTCACAATCTAGCAAAGTGGTGTCTTTGCTTGTCTTTGTTTGGTGACACTGATGTTAGTTTGATTCTATGTTCTGTGTTTTGAGATGTCCAAGAATGGGTGTAGATCTAGTTTTGTTAGGTTGTTGATCTGTACTGTCTTTTTTACCTTGTCTATTCTGTTCCTTATTTTGGTTTGCTTTGAGTGAGATCAACTTATTAGCATATCACTTTGAAAATAGTTGAATAAATGGGACACACGTCTATGCTTTTCAAGACAAAATTCTTCACACACTGAAATATTAAATCTAGAAAAAAAGAATAGCCGACAAGATTGCAACCTTGATGAATCAATCTCCATAATCGGCGACATCATACAGAGCTACGGTTCTAATCACAGTTTCTAAATACCCTATAATTTTACTTACAACGTTAAGGAATGTGTTCCACTATGAAAGCAATTTAAGATGTGGAGTTGCCACATCATACAGAGCTATGCAATGGAGCTATAAAATGTGAGCATACTAGCATTTTTTTTCTCATTCGGTGTAGCGTGACATGTTCAAGGATGAAAATAATGATTGTTTGATTCTTTGATTTTATGAGAATGCTGACAAGAATATCAATATTCACATAAATTCATGTAAAATATAGAAATTCATTTTGAAACACTTTATTTTTAAATAAGAGTTTAGGAAATATTTAATTTTATAAAAATAAATGAAACTATCTATCTCTATTCGAATTGTAAGAAAAATATGCATAGTAATAGTTCAATAAATGATACTATGTGTTCATAAATTATATAAAATAGTTTAAAGTCAACCAAAAACGTGTACCTTAAATCTAGAGTTTCATATAAGAAAAGAAAACTTTAATAGCAAAAGGAGCTTTTAGGAGGTTGGAAGACATTTGAAATTGAAATACCTTCTCAATTTAAACCATATTGATATCAAATGATGACGGTGAAATAGATTATTTATTTATTTATTTCGTATAAAGGAAGACTACGTTCATTCAAAAAGCCAGTAGAAAAAGGACGTATTAATTTTGTTGAAATAAAGTATAGATATTTTTCAATATTTTATTAATATTTTGTTAAATTTCCATAAAATTTTCACGATATTTGCTGTTAACACTACACTATTCACAAAAATCACTCTTTTCATGAAAATATCAATTTTTTTAGATATTTTCATAAAAATTTTCAAATATTATACAGAAAAGATACTGTACTCTTATTTCTGTATCGGTACTTCAAAAATATAAAAATTTTTGCAAAAATATCGATCGAAATGTCGATTTTTCAACGTTTAGTTGCATTCCATTATTGGAAAGAAAGACATTGTTGGACGGACCTTAGAGTGGAAAAGAGATTATTGGGTTTTTTGACATAGAAGAAATTAGCATAGAGGTAGAAAAACCATGGGGCCGGCAATTTTTTATTCCTTCCAATTTTGGAAAGGAAAATAGAAGAGAAAAATACTGTAAAAAAACAAAGGTGAAAATAACTATCTAGGTCCTATAAGTTGCATCTCAATCACTCATTTTTGCTTGAGGGTATAGTAGTACTAATGATAGAAATAACTTTGTATAGAACAATCTCTCATATTTTCTTTCTCTTCTAATATACATGACGAAGAAAACATAGTTCTTTCCTTTTTATTTTATTCACTTGTGTTTTTATCTTCTTCTTCCTAGAAAACATAGTTCTTTCCTTTTTATTTTATTCACTTCTTCTTCCTAGAAAACATAGTTCTTTCCTTTTTATTTTCTTCACATGTGTTTTTATCTTCTTCTTCCTTGCTATATTTTTAAAACCCTCTTAGCAAAGATAGTACAAATATGCCTCAATATTAAAACCTTTTTATATAAAACTAATGGGAAAAATAGTATTAGAGGGGAAAAAAAATAGCACACACTTGCTCAGAGAGCCAACTACTTGGTAAATCTAAAATTTGGAAGACAAGAGAGATGCCTAATGACATTCTGGGCACCAAAACCGGGAGCTATAAAAAACCTACAAACTGAAGCACAATTAACTGTTATGAGAAGCCAATTTTGTCTGTTACATGATAACGTTTACATGATTACCTACTCAATATACGTACTTCAGATTAATCCCCCAAAACAATATTGAATTCAAGATAGGCAAGAGAAGAAATCCATCCATCTTTTAGATGGTTTCAGGATAAATTAATGACAACAGAGGAAGGACAACTTTAGCAATACTATATAAATGTGGATTTATTATTTTCTAGAGATTTGTATGTTGGAAAAAAAAAATTATGTGGGCCTACATATGTAATTAAATGTGTTATTAATGCTATCTTAAGATAAAGTCTAAATTAAAGTGATATAATTAAGATAAAGTTGGAAGGCTTTTTTGGATATTAAAATAATGTATGAGTTATTTTTATTAATATTATATGTGTAGATACTAATTTGTAATTTCTAGATTTTATGATAGACGAAACTGAAAATACACTAAAATAACTAAAGTTATTTATACTGGTTATAGTCCCCAATCCATACGTACGTACATTTATCATGTTTTCTCTGAAATCCCATCTTCAAAGAAAATCTCAAGGAGTACGTGTTGGATTAGAAGACAATAACCCAAACAATCCAAGATCATGAATCAAGGTACACTTCCACAATTTAGATCAATTCTTCTCAATGATTTAACATGAACGATCCTGCAAAATTATGGTTTAATTCGTCCCTAACAAGTGGCATCAGAGCGATTTCATGTTAAATTATTGAGAAATTTTTCTCAAGAATTTTGGTTAAATTGTTCATAGAATACGTTATTGTATTCATGTATATATGTATGCATGTGATTCCATTTTGGATAAAGTTTGGATTTGCGTGAATACATAAATTCTCTCGAATTCATGCATTTATGACTGCCATCATAATTATTGTTTCTTTTCCTTATGTGAGTAAAAGCTGCAATTATTAATTGAGGATTTATTAATACATAAGCCCATAAAGGTTCGGTTTTATTGTATTCACGATTTCAAAGAAATCATTGATAATTGAATCAAGGCAACCCAACGGATTACCAGTGGCAAACTAACTGCCGCTGGCAAGGAACTTTGGCCGAGACCCTCAGGCCTCGCTGGAGAGGGAGAATCACGGCCTCTGGCAGCGGTGGAGGAAGAAAACGGCAACCAAAAGGTTGCTGTTCAGCTGGCGATCCAAGGGGGTAAATAAAGTGAAAAAAGGGGACTGTTTTGTGGGTTTCGCCAGAGGCCCGTTGTTCCGCCGCCAACACCGGCGCTCTCTAAGAATGCACCTGAGGCCTCGCCTGTGAGCAGAGCCTCGGCCGGCACAGCGAAGCATCTTTGGCAGTTGGCTCTGCCAACCGCCTAGAGACTCTTCCCAGGGGCCGTGACCCTGGGGGTTAAAGCTGGTTCTAGGCTTCGGCCTAGAACCTACAATTGGTTACACGTGCCAAAGAGGCCCGTGACCAGATGGAACCCAAGGGCTCAACCCCTAGGTGACCTGAATTAAAAAAAAAAAAAAGGAGGAGCTGGGTTAGGACCGGGTTAGGTCAACCTGACCTAGTCCACTGTTGACCTGGTTAGGGTCAATGGTCAATGGTCAACGTGACCATTGACTTTGATCGGTTGACTTTTGACCCTTTTTTGGGGTCATTTTTGGGTGCAACTTTAAAATTCAAATTGTGTTTTTGGATTATTAATATTATCAAATTAATTAATTGAACCAATAAGCTGCCAAAGTAGCCTCTTTTGTGGATGTTAATTAATTTGTGATATTAAGAAGGTTGTGTGAATTTAATTCATGCGAATATTAATCGGCCCAAATGAAGTTTAATATTTGGCAGAATTAAATTCATACCTGTGGTGATAAATATGTAACAATTATATGGTTATTTTTGGTATGTGAATAATAAGTGGATCCAAAGATTAGCTTATTATTTGACATAATTTATTGTTAATATTTGATCACTACACCAAGAATACCGCTTACAAGTTAATATTTCTGTCCAAAGACTAAATATTAATGTTGTTACAGGTTTCTTGTGATGGGATATATCATTCTTTGAATTTTATTGGTTGCTTTATGTGAATTCTTATGTGAATATGTGATTTTGTTCTTTGTCCAGCTACTGCATCATCTTCATCAATATCTGCAAGTGTTAATTCCATTCCTATGCTGAATGGGACTAACTTCAAGGACTGGAAAGAGAATGTGTTAATCGTTCTCGGTTGCCTTGATCTGGACTTGGCTATAAGGGTTGAACGTCCCAATATTACAGATTCTAGTTCCATTGAGGATAAAAAGGAACTTGAAAGATGGGATCGTTCTAACCGTATTAGTCTGATGATCATTAAGAGAGGCATTCCAGAAGTCTTCAGGGGCACTGTGCCTGATGAGGTCACTACAGCCAAAGGTTTCCTTGAGGCAATAGAGAAATGCTTTGCAAAGAATGATAAGGCTGAAACAAGCACGCTTTTGGCGAGCTTGATTTCAATGAGGTACAAAGCAAAAGGAAACATAAGGGAGTACATCATGCAGATGTCTCATCTTGCTTCAAGATTAAAGACACTAGATCTGGAGATTTCTGAGGACCTTCTAGTGCATCTTGTCTTGATTTCTCTTCCTGCACAATTCAGTCAATTCAAGATCAGTTATAACTGCCAGAAAGAGAAATGGACTCTTAATGAGTTAATTTCTTATTGTGTGCAAGAGGAAGAAAGACTGAAGCAAGAGAAGACCGAAAGTGCTCACATGGCTAGCACCTCTAAGGACAAGAAAAAGAAAAGAAAGAGAATGAAGCTGCTAAAGGTCCAGCACAAAAGAAACAAAAAATAAGGATAATAAGGATGAAAATCATACTTGTTTCTTTTGTGGTAAACCTGGACACATGAAGAAGGTTTGCACCAAGTATCTTGCTTGGCGTGCAAAGAAAGGTAAGCTTCTCAATTTGGTTTGTTCTGAGGTTAATTTAACTTCAGTGCCAAGACACACTTGGTGGATTGATTCAGGTGCCACTACTCATATAAGTGTGTCTATGCAGGGTTGCCTCAGCTGCCGAAAGCCGATTGATGCTGAAAGATTCATCTATGTGGGAGATGGCAAATCGGCAGAAGTTGAAGCAATAGGGCATTTTAGGTTATTATTAAGTACTGGTTATTATTTGGATTTGAAAGACACTTTTGTTGTACCGTCATTTAGACGAAATTTAATTTCTATTTCTGCTTTGGACAAATTTGGATACTGTTTTAGTTTAGTCTTTCTTTATAATTCAAATGTTATTGGTACCGGTTCTTTATCATTACAAGATAACCTATATTTGCTTGATACAGTTGCTTCTTATAATGAAACCTTGCATGTTAGTTCTCGTGGCACTAAACGTAAATTAACCGATGAGAATTCCGCTGTATTATGGCATAAGCGATTAGGACATATTTCAAGAAAAAGAATTGAAAGACTTGTGTCAGATGGAATTCTTGATTCCCTTGATTTTACAAATTTTGATATCTGTGTTGATTGTATTAAAGGGAAACAGACAAACAAAAGGAGATTAGATGCCAATAGAGCTACAGATGTCTTAGAATTGATACATACGGACATTTGTGGACCATTTCCTATGGCTTTATGGAATGGTCAACAATATTTTGTATCGTTCATAGACGATTACTCTCGATTTCGCTATCTATATCTCATACATGAGATGTCATAGACTTTGGACGTGTTCAAGTCATATAAGGCTGAGGTTGAGCTTCAACTCAGCAAAAGAATTAAGGCCGTTAGTCTGACCGTGGTGGTGAGTACTATGGCAGATATGACAGATCAGGTGAACAACGTCCAGGACCTTTTGCTAAATTCCTAGAGGAATGCGGGATAGTCCCTCAATATACCATGCCAGGTTCACCTAGCATGAATGGTGTTGCTGAGAGACGAAATCGGACACTTAAAGACATGGTGAGGAGTATGATTTGTCATTCCACCTTACCTGAATCCCTCTAGGGTGAAGCACTCTTGACTGCAGCTTACATTCTCAACAGAGTACCAACAAAGGTAGCAGCTAAAACACCTTATGAGCTTTGGACTGACAAATGGCCTAGTCTGAAGCATTTACATACTTGGGGTTGTCCAGCTGAGGCAAAGCCTTATAGGCTTAATGAAAAGAAATTGGACCCCACGACAGTGAGTTGCTATTTATTGGTTACTTTGAATGGTCAAGGGGTTACAAATTTTATAATCCCACTACTAAAGCTATTTTTGAGACGGAAATTGCAACATTCTTTGAGGATGTTGAGTTTGGGGGGAGAAATAAGCTTAGAGACTTTATCTTTGAGGATGAATTTGATCATGTTCCTCTTGAACAAGAGGAATTGGTTCCTATTCCCACAATTGCTTTTGATAATGTTCAGGTTTCTATCCTTGACATTGATCAAGTTGCAAATCAAGAACAAACAGACATAGTCGTTCAACCCCTTGAGGTACAAACTCAACAACCTCAAGAACCAGAACCTCAGGAACTTGTGTCATTAAGGAGATCCACTAGAAAAAAGAGAAGTGCTATTCCGGATGATTACATAGTATTTCTCCAAGAGCATGAGGAAAGTGTTGGATTGATGGATAATGATCCAATCAATGTCCGTCAAGCCAAGCATAGTTCAAACTCTCAAAAGTGGATGGATGCCATGAAAGATGAGATAAAGTCTATGAGGGACAATGATGTTTGGGATCTTGTTCCATTACCTGAAGGTGCGAAGCCCATTGGTTGTAAATGGATATTTAAAACCAAGAGGGATTCGAAGGGTGATGTAGAGCGATATAAGGCTCGTCTTGTTGCTAAGGGCTTCACTCAAAAGGAAGGCATTGATTATAAAGAGACTTTCTCTCTGGTTTCAACAAAAGACTCTTTTAGGACAATTATGGCACTTGTAGCACAGTTTGATCTTGAGCTACATCGTATGGATGTTAAGACGATGTTTCTAAATGGCGACATCGAAGAAACAATCTATATGGTGTAGCTAGAAAACTTTGTGTCAAGAGACCCAAAGAAGATGGTTTGTAAATTAAAGAAATCCATCTATGGGCTTAAGCAAGCTTCTCGTCAATGGTATTACAAATTTCTTCAAGTGATAGTCTCATTCGGTTTCGAGATGAAAGCTGTAAACGACTATATATATCATAAGTTTAGTGGGAGTAAGTGTATTTTCCTAGTATTGTATGTTGACGACATATTGCTTGCCACCAATGATATAGGCTTATTACACGAAACCAAGAGCTTTCTATCAAAGAAATTTGAAATGAAAGATCTTGGTGACGCCTCTTTTGTGTTAGGAATTAAAATACACCAAGATCGCTCTCGGGGTATTCTTGGGTTATCACAAAAGAGCTATATCGAAAAAGTGCTTAAAAGATTTGGCATGCAGGACTATAAACCAGGAGATACCCCTATAGCTAAAGGAGATAAATTTAGTTTAAGTCAGGGTCCTAAGAATGACCTTGAGATTAAGGAAATGAAAAAGATCCCATATGCATCAGCTGTTGGGAGTCTAATGTATGCTCAAGTTTATACTCGTCCGGATATAGCATACATTGTTGGATTGTTGGGCAAATATTTGAGTAACCCTGGAATGGATCATTAGAAAGCAGCCAAACAGGTTATGCCATATTTACAGAGAACAAAAGATCACATGCTTACATATAGAAGATCAGACCAACTCGAGATCATTGGTTATTTAGATTCGGATTTTGCTGGATGTCAAGATAGTCGTCGATCCACTTTGGGCTATATTTATTTGCTTGCTAGAAGAGCTATTTCTTAGAGGAGTACTAAGCAGTCACTCATAGCTTATTCCACTATGGAGGCAGAATTTATAGCATGTTATGAGGCATCCAATCATAGAATATGGCTGCGAAACTTTGCCACTGGGCTGCGAATTGTGAAAAGTATAGAAAGACCACTTAAGTTATTTTGTGACAATAAATCTGCAGTCTTATATTCCAACAACAACAGGAGCTCTTCAAAGTCAAAGCATATAGAGATTAAGTTTCTTGTTGTTAAAGAAAGAGTTCAGAGTGGTCAGGTGTCAATAGAGCATATTGGTACAAACTCCATGCTTGCAGATCCGCTTACAAAAGGGCTTCCACCCAAGGTCTTTCATGAGCACACTGCTCATATGGGTGTTCAGTTGCTTGATGATATGCAGTTTTAGTTAGAGTTTGTATTTGAATGCTAATTTTCTTTATATATAGACATTGTATGTTTGTATATGTTTTCTACATAAATAAAGAATATAGTTATCTTACACTCTGATTTTGGTACCTTTTTGATCTCATTGAGGTATAAGGTAGGACCAGTTGAAAATAGACATGTTTAGATCACTTTGCATGTAATTTTCATGCTACACATCTATACTTGATCTATGTCATTTGGTTATATCGATATACGTAATCATTGATGAGTCTAGTCATGTTATATTTGTGACAAAGACCGCTTTGGTTTTATGTTGGTATGATCAATGGACGAGATTGTTCAGGAATACCCTTATGTGTGATAGCAAAAGTTGAGCTCACTAAAGTTAACACATTTTTGCAAAGAAACATATGTGGCCCAAGTGGGTGATTGTTGGAAAAAAAAAATAATGTTTATGTGGGCCTACATATGTAATTAAATGTGTTATTAATGCTATCTTAATGTAAAGCCTAAATTAAAGTGATATAATTAAGATAAAGTTGGAAGGCTTTTTTTGGGTATTAAAATAATGTATGGGTTATTGTTATTAATATTATATGTGTAGATACCAATTTATAATTTCTAGATTTTATAATGGGGGAAACTAAAAATACACTAAAATAACTAAAGTTATTTATACTAGTTATGGTCCCCAATCCATATGTACGCACATTTATCATGTTTTCTCTAAAATCCCATCTTCAAAGAAAATCTCAAGGAGTGCGTGTTGGATTGAAAGACAATAACCCAAACAATCTAAGATCATGAATCAAGGTACGCTTCCGCAATTTAGATCAATTCTTCTCAATGATTTAACATGAACTATCCTGCAAAATTATGGTTTAATTCATCCCTAACATTGTACTCTACGTCTTTTTTAAAAATTTTTGTACTCATTTTAGTTTATAGTAAAAATGGGAGAATCAAAGAAAACGTAGTTAAGCTTGCAATATAATGTAGTTATTTGTTAATTAGATTCCAGGACAAATAGTACATGACATGGAGAACTGAGCAAACAAGAAAATACTACTACTTGATTTAATACTACACCAAATATACATTACATACTTCGAAACCTAATTAATATTGGATACTTCTCTAATAGCCTAGACAGTTTATATATATATATATATAAATATAGTTGCCAACTAAACATATCTCATGAGAGTCCTAGCTAGCATGTTTTGGCGGCCATTTGCTGAATATTAGTTGGATAAACCTCACTTTTGAGATTAGAATTATAGGCCTTATTTGCTATTTGGACATTCACAGCTTCTGTTGGATGAAGTCCATCGAAAAACACATGACTCCTTCTATCTGCACAGACTTGCCCTCCTCTTTTACATAACACCCCACTCCCTCCTTCATTTACTAATGCCACTTCGCAGCAGGGGTTGCTGGCCTCCTTGAAACCTGCAATATTAATATTTGAACATTAAGCCCACAACTCTTGCAAATGTTTCTATGTATAATATAGTACGGATTACTTAAGTACTATAACCCTTCCTATATACATACATGCATATATATATATATATATATATATATAGATATATAAACAAATTTCCAATGATAACGTTTATTTTTTGCCGATTAAATTACAAAAATAAATAAATATGTTCATTTTAAATGATGATGTGGCATTTTATGTACCATAATTACTTAGTTTTTTATAACTTTCTAATCTATATTACATGGTTAAAACAACCATGTGGCAAATTTAGAATAACCAGCTTTAAAGCCATGCCCCCACACATGTATAGATATATAGATATATGTATAAACATGTACACTATTGAGATGGAAGTTAATAAGTAAACCTATTTTGATATACTTATAGTTGATGATTACCTTTGAAAGAAGGATTTCTGATAATGTCCCTGATAATCTTGTAAGAGTTGACATAAACAAGAGTGGAACCGGGCATTTGTGCCTTGATGCTATCCACCATTGATCTCAAGTTGTTATTGAAGAGGCGAGCTGCAAGGTTAAGGCCTTGTATGCACCGATTCTGTGTTGGTCGAGCCATCGTCATAACCATGGGACTGCACCCTATTGGGTTTATGGACATCAATACAAACTTTCGACCTCCCAAGCTGTACAATTTCTGCAGGACCAACAAATTATTGAATATTTCAACTTCTTTAAAAAACAAATTGAACAAAAATTAGCAGAAATAATCAAGTTTTTCATTCCTACTAAATTATCTTGTGAAAAAAAAATTAAAAGGAAGGACTGCACTGACACTCATTGTATTTTGTAGCGCTGCACAAAAAAAAACCTGAAACCACCCACCCATTCCGGGGGGGGGGGGGGGGGGGGGGGGGGGGGGGGGGGGGGGGG
>CAMOHE010044832.1:20712-37453 GCA_946598075.1 Artocarpus hirsutus
CCCCCCCCCCCCCCCCCCACATGGAACCGCCCAAAAAAAGCAAGTCCACGTCATCAATCCACTGATGATGACACATTCTAGAGCCTCAAGAAATACTTGGCCATGCCCCCGCTCCTATCCAAACCTCCCCTTGAGTGCCTGGAGAAAAGGTTGGCACTTGTTGATAGACCGGGAGATAAACCTAGACAGGGCTGCCACCATGTTGGCCAGCTTCTGTACTTTTGACAGTGCGGGGAAAATGCATATCTATCACGGCCTGGGCCTTGGCTGGATTGACATCAATACCATGATGGTTAACACTGAATCTGAGGAATTTGTTGAATTCAACTCCGAGCATGCATTTAGCTTGGTTAATTTTCATTTTGTATTCCTAAAGTATGTCAAAGCTTGCTCAGAGATCAACAATAGGGTCCACTGCTCAGAAAGATTTGAAGAGCATGTTGTCGACGTATACCTCCATGGTTTTTCCAATCGGTCGAGCAAGCATTCTATTCACAAAGCGCTAGTAGGTGGCTCCAGCATTCTTCAGTCCGAATGGCTGACCACATAGTAGAACAGTCCATGGTCCATGGTAAAGGTGACCTTTATCTGGTCTTCCACGACCATCTTGATTTGGTTGTATCCGGAGTAGGCGTCCATGAAGCTTAGCAGCTCTTGTCCAACCGTTGCGACCACCAATTGGTCTATCTAGGGCAATGGAAAGTAGTCCTTTAGGCAGGCTTTGTTAAGGTCAGTATAATCAATAGCCTTTTTGACCAGGACCACATTCGCCAACCACTTCAGGTATTTGACCTCTTGGATAAAGCCAGCCTTCAAGAGCTTTTGGAATTCTTCATTGATGTATCTCTCCAGATTAAATAGTCTTCTCTTCTAGATGATCGGTTTGTGTTTTGGGCAGACATCGATGTTCAGCATGTCCTTGTGTGACCAAGCAAACACATCCTAATATTTTGTTAGGAACTTCTCTAGGTTGGCCCAAATCTCAGGCTTCAGCTGAGACCCGAGTTGGGCTGTTTGGTCAAGTGTTTGGCGTTCATGTGGTATGGCATCAAGTCTTCTACCGACGTGGCTCGTACTTTTTCTTCTAGCATATAGGGATCGAGGTCGGATAACATTTTTTGTCTCCTACTTGGTGGGCAAGGCCATCTCATCCACCTTAAATATGGCTGAAACAGTTAGTTGCTGAGCTACAGCTTCTTTCACAGCCTTGGCATAACATTCGCAAGAATCCTTTTGCCATGACCTGATGACTCCGACCCCATTCTCTATTGAGAACTTCATTGCAAGGTGGTAAGTGGAGACCACAGCTTTAAGGGCATTCAAGGTAGGCCACTCGATGATAATGTTGTGTTGGGAGGGTTTGTCGACGATGAAGAAGTCGACCAAGCATGTTCCCCGAGTAGCACCCTCTCTAAAGGTGATCGACAGACCGATCTTTCCTACTGCTTGGACGCATTCCCTTATGAAGGAGGACAAAGGTGTCTGGACTGGGGTTAGCGTGGCATTGCTGATCTTCAACTTGTCATAATCTTGTTTGAACAAGATATTGGCTCAGCTACCATTGTCAACTAGCATAAGCTTAACTATGTTGTTGGCGATCTAGAGTTTGCACACTAGAGTGTTGTTGTGTAGTGAATGAGCCTGTCTACCTCTTCCTCTATGAAGGTGATAAGGATGTCCTCCTATCTACAAATCTTGTTTATGTACTTGAACATGTTCATAAGGTCGCCCCTCTCAACTAGCCGAGCCTTCCGAGCATATGCCTGCCAGTCACTCAAGGTGTCCTCAATAACTAGCTAGCCAAAAATCGTATGAATGATGTTTGGTGGTTTTAGGGCGTTCCCACCATCATTACATGGCCGAGGTTGCCCATCTCGGGCTGGTTGGTCGCCTCTCCTAGCATTGGTATTAGGAGCTAGGACTCGCTCTATGAACGCCCTCAGATGCCCATCTCGAACAAGTCTTTCGATTTGGTCCTTGAGCTAGATACAATCATGGGTATTATGTCCTACATCCAAGTGGAAGTTGTAGTATTTGTTCTAATCCCTCTTAGCTCTACTTCCCTTTAATGGAAGCAGATCCACCAACAAATTCTTGTTACTTACCTGGTTCAACACCTCTTTAGCTTCTTGCTCTAGTCGGTCGTCGTCTACTCAGGTAGAGTTTTCTGCTTCTTCCCCTTCTTCTTACTTCTGCTGCTGCTACCTTCACCTTCTTAGTGATTCTTCATGCACTTGGTTGCATCAGCATGCCTCTAGGCATAACCAAGCACTTGAGAAAATGTGCTCGGCTACTCGAGAGTGAGCAAACAGATCAGGTTCTTGTCTTTATCCGTGAATGCGTGCTTTAGGGTCTCATCTTTGATGTTCCTTACCTACAGTGCGGATTGGGTGAAACGATTGATGTAGTTTTTGATGCTCCTATCACCTTGCTTGACGACGTAGAGGTGAGTCACTTACTTTCTTTTCATCCTGGTCAAGGCAAAGGCTACCAAGAAGGCATCGGATAACTAGCAGAACGAAGCCATGATGCCTGGCTCAATGCACTAGAACCACTATCAAGCTGGGGGTTAGAATGAGCAAAAATGCCTTGCACATCGCAGCGCACTGGCATTCTGGAATAGCATGTGACCTCAATACAACTCCAGGTGCTCGTCGATATCATGTAAAGAAGCATTCCAGAGCCTCAAGAAATACTTGGCCATGCCTCTGCTCCTATAGAAACCTTTACCAGGAGAGACACTCTATGCCTACTTGGTTGTTTTTGAGAAAGCCGTAAGCTCAGTCCTCGTCTGAAAAGAAGACAGTGTCTAGAATCCGATCTACTCCACCAACAAAGCATTTTAGGGTGCTGAGGAGTGGTACCCTCCATTGGAAAAGCTGGTGCTTGCTCTCATTACCACCACTTGGAAGCTCCGACCTTACTTCTAGGGGCACGTTATTCGAGTCTCGACCAAATATCCCTTACGCCAAGTCCTCCAAAGTCCAAAAATATCCGGTCGAACGGCCAAGTGGTCAGTTGAGCTTAGGTAGTACAACATACAATTTGTGCCCCAAACGGCCATGAAAGCACAAGCCTTGGCCGACTTCATCATAGAATTTCACGGACGCCGTACAAATCACACCTTTAGCCAAGAAGGCTCTTGTTCAAGAATAAGATGCCCCCAATAGTAGCATTGTCAAGCCTGAGCCCAAATGGAAGCTCTTTGTAAATGGATCATCGAGTATGAGCGGCTTGGGCACCAACCTCATCCTCACCAGTCCATACAACTTCAAGGCGAGTTACGTGCTTCGCTTCAACTTCAAAGCGTCCAACGATGAAGCCGAATAGGAAGCCTTGATAGCCAGACTCAGAATCATGCGCGACCTTGAGGTGGATTGCATCCACATCCATAGCAATTCAATGCTCGTTGTCTAGCAAGTCACCGGTGAGTTCCAAGCCCAAACAAAATCTAGGGCCGTATATTTGAAAGAGGTCAAAGCCTCGCTTGGGCAATTCAGAGCCTATTCTTTCATTTGGATCTCAAGGTTTGAGAACGCAAAAGCCGACATGCTCACTCAACTAGCCTCTGGCCTAGAAGACAGCAACTTAATGTCGGTGTCGATAGAGAGGCTAGCCGAGCCGAGCATCAGCAAGGAAGTGGTGAACGTAGCCGAAGAGCAAAAAAACACCTGGATGGACCCGATCATCCCATACCTAACCACAGTAGAGTTACCTTGGCAACTGAGAGTTACCCCAACGACCAAGAGTTGCCTTGATGCATTTGCAATAGCTTGGCCCGATATTTAATGATCAAGGGGAAACTTTACAGACGCAGCTACATTACACCCTATCAAAGATGTGTTAGGCCTCAAGAGGCCCAATATCTCATGTAAGAAATCCACAACAAGTTGTGCGGCAACCATGCAGGGGGCTCTCCATGTCCCTCAAGTGCCTCTGCAAGGGTACTACTGGTCGACTATAGATCAAGGCCGCAAAGAAAATGCACGAAAGTGCCTCAAGTGCTAGCAGTTTGCCCAAGCAATTGGACAACACGTTGAGTTGCTTAACTCTGTTATGTTTGCCTGGCCATTTGCCAAAGTGGGCTATTAACCTAATCGAACCCTAGCCCCAGCCCAATCATAATTCAAGTATTGCATAGTGGCCATTGACTACCTCACCAAGTGGGTAAAGGTCGAGCCTTGCGCCGACATGACTGAAGCCAAATGCACTAACTTCATTTGGAAGAATATTATTTGCAATATAGTATCCTGCACACCATAGTAACCGATAATGCCAAGGAGTTCAAAGCAGCCGGTTTCCTCTGTATGTGTGAATAGCTTGACATCAAAAAGGTTTTTTCCTCGCCTGGGTATTCTCGGAGCAACAAATAGGTTAAAGCAGTTGGCAAAACTATCAAGGACAACCTAAAGAAGAAACTAGAAGGGCTCAAAGGCACATGGAATGACGAGCTCCTGAAGGTACTTTGGGCTTACCATACTGCTGCCAGGACTACTATGGGAGAAACTCCATTCTCCTTAGTCTACTAAGTCAAAGCCATTATCCTAGTTGAGGTCAGCCTGCTGGGCTTCAGAGTTAAACACTATGATAAGCTACAAAATGTCGAACTTATGATGTCTGAGCTTGACCTATTTGAAGAGAAGAGAGATGAAGCCCTAATCCATTCTGCAGCTCGAAATCAAACTGTTGCTCGGTACTATAAATAAACGGGTCCATTCGAGGAGTTTCAAACTTTGTGATTTAGTCTTAAAGAAAGTCATCGTCTAGTAGTTCGAGCTCGGTTCCTTTGGGCCTAAATAGGATGGCCTATTCAAGGTGGTTAGCATTGTTAGGCCAAGCACATAGAAAATAGCCGACATGGAGGAAAATGTGCTCGACCGCACTTAAAACGCAAAGTGCCTAACAAAATTTTATTACCGATAAGAGCCAAAACGCCTTTTTTGACCTATGGCCTCATTATTCTTTTTGTAACTAAAAGATCTACCAAGCAGAGCAAAGATATGTACAAAAAAGGAAACATCAAAGAAAGATACACGTTCAAAAAATTACTCTGAGCAATTCGCACTTAAACAAGGCCACAACTCCCAAAAAAGGGAAACCACCCTAACTAAAAAAAGGCCATAACTCCCAAAGGTGCGGCATCTAAAGGGCTGGTCGACACACATTCTGACCACAAGTGAACTTAAAACAGTAGTCTGCTAGTCGAATGCCTTATGAGTAACCCAATCACACCGATATGGTGTGACCTCAGGAAATTTGACTACTGACCACAACTAGACTTGTAAAAGTCCTAAAGAACTTAAACACGTCTAAGGCGGCACAGGGCACAACATGCTATTGTAGCCAACCCAGATTAGACACGCCAAACAAGCATGTCCCAAACATAAGAGTCAAGGAAGTGGATATTCTTCCTGCACGGCCAAACAAAAAATAACCTAAGGAACATTGAACATAGGAACAATTAAAAAAAAAAAAAAAAACCTCGAGGAACATTGAACTTAGGAACAATAAAACAACCTGAGGAATAATGAACTTGGAAAAAATTAAAATAATTCGAGAAGTATTAAAGTTGGGAAAAATGAAGATTTTATTAATGTCTATAGGAGGTAAAAATAACCGAGCACCTCCCAAACCTAAACAGAGAATAAAAAAGTATAAAAAGGAAGAGTACAAGGCCATCAGCTCTAGGCCCCAGCACTACCATCCCCAGCGTCACCACTATTGGCGTCAAGGTCGACCACTGTGTCTTGGACCCTTGGAGCTCAAACTTCCTCTACCTGCTCTTCTTCATTACCAGCCTCGGGCTTAACTTTGAGCAACCAGTCCAAGGCAGTGACCTTGGGATGCTTTTCTAAAATGTGCTCCTACAAATCTTTCATGTCGAGGGGGTAATTGTCTGCGTAGTCAACAAAGCCCTTGAACTCTTCCACTACCTAGGCTAGCCTGTTAGGCAGCTCCTCCCTCAAGAACTGCTTGTATTCATCTTGAGCGGCCTAGACCTTGCTTGTTTCCTCATGAAGGGCGGGTCGAGCCTGTTTTGCCTCTGCCTGTGCCTGGTCAGCCCCTGCTCTAGCTTTCCTGGCCTCGTCACTAGACCTGGTTACACCGGCCTTTGTTTGGATAAGCTCGGCCTCTTTTTCCTCGAACATTTTCTCCACCCAATCCTTCTCCTCAATGGCCCTATCGACCTTTCTTTGCGTAGTGTGTACAGTACATTCGACTAGGAGGTTGGCGACCTTTAAGTATGAATAAGCCTGCAAAAGCATGAATTAGACATTGAAAAAATAACACACGTAATAAAGAGCTCGGGACATAAAACCAAACATACCTAGATGATGAGTTTAAAGACTGAGCTGAAACAATCTAAGAACGTTTGGTCCTGAGCCGCCTCAAAAAATTCCTCATCCAGCATAGCTTTCTTAATGGTCTGGACCATTAGGGAGTGCAAAGGATGGCACCTCCTAGGTGGTTCGGTTGGTGGCGATGGGATGACAGTTACGGCGGCCGGAGGGCTGCCTTCCCCAAGACTAAACGAGTCCTTCGATCTCGTTGGCAGTGGTAAGCACTAGGTGGGTCGGCAACAATGGGGCGATCGGGCTCTTTGGTCCTTTTCCTTTTAGACTCGATGACCTCCTTGCCTTTAGAACGGTGAAGGGTCTCCATCAACCTTTGCCTCTACTATCGGGACATCCCTTTCAAAGATATTTTTGCAAGAAGAAAATCACCAAGTTAAGATGTGCTCAGCAATAACACACAAAAAAAAAAAAAAAACCTTCAAACAAACCTTTGATCCAAAGTTGGCCTAGAGGACAAAGCAACCTTATCACGTCCTCGAGCTCTTTGTCAGCAATGGGTGGCCCTAAACCGATGGAACCATTATAAGAGTCCTTAGTACTAAACCATGATGGCTCTCCCATTGGCCACCTAAATCAGAAAGTGCTTGGCCTCGGGACGTCAATAGTGCTGCATTCTATAACGTCACTTGCTCGGCTCGTCGAGCAAGTGGAATGTCATCATGCCGGGGGTTAATTGAGCTAGACCCCCCTAAACTAGCCGTAGTGGGCGAGATTTGTCTTCCACAGTAAGAAGGCTTACTGTTGAGAAGCTTTAGGCTTCGAGTATAACTCCTCCACAGCTGCAACAACTCCGCTTGGTGCCTATGGTCTCTTCAACCATATATGCCCCTGCTCGAACTTCCTCGGGACCTCATGATCTTCAAGAACTACCTCATCAGCCCAAGACATCCAGTTCCCCTTGATGTAGAACCACTCAAATTTTCAAAGCTTATCTGAGTCAAGGCTCCCAAGGATGAAATCCTTTTTAAAGTCGGTGAAGTAACACCAACCAGTTTGCCAAGGAGGCCTCTTCATCTTATAGACCTGCTTGAAGACCTCCCATGATATCTCGGTCATATTATAGTACCTCCACATGATGTACATCCCAATCAAGGATCGATAGCAGTTTGGATTTCACTGAGCAACGTATACATTCAAATCATTAAGTGCTCGCTAGAGGAATGGATGAAATGGAAGGCGGTGTCCTACTAAGAAAAACTCCGTGTACAATGTGATTTACCCCTTTAACCGGTTCACTGGAGAATCCCCCTCTCAGGGCAGCACCAAGATAATGTTGTCAGGAATTTGACATTCCCGATTCAAAGATTCAATTCGACCTGGTGTCAATGCTGAAGTATATCCTACCACTGAAATTTGTCCGGGCCGATCCCTTTGGAAAGCGATCGCTCCCCAGACCCTGGTCGCCATGGCAGATCTCTCCTCTTCAGCCTCTTCATCCTCAACTTTGTCACCTCCAACTGGCTGGTCCTCATTAATGGACAAATCGATAGATACTTCTCCCATTATAGGAGTAGAAGCCTCAACGCCCCAACCAGAGGTGCCCAACACATCCATAGCTGCCACCAAGCTGGCATGCTCCTAGGCTAAAACTTGAGACGTGCCTACAACGACTACCCTGATGTATGGGACCTTGCCCCTGCATGATCTAATCTGGTAGCTTTCCCTAATTGTGTCAAGGAACTCTCAGTCCAGAACTGTTCCCTCACCAAGGCCAAGGATCTTGGCCAACCGGGCCGCCCCATCTTGATCGGGTGAAGTTTTCTCAATGTCAACTTCCTCGATCCTGGAATGGTAAGTCTCAGTGCTACCTTCTGACCCAGAAGTAATTGAATCGTTCTAGGAATCACTAGATCACTCATGGCTAATTGTTTTGTTCAAGAATTACCTACTGGGGTATAAAGTTGTTTGATAAGTCCTTGGATTACTATCCAGTGTTTGGCAGCTAAAACTCAAAAGTTCGAAGTTAGTCGCACTGACACTCTAGAAAAATAGGAGACAACTCCTATATATAGCCAAAACTCGAGCACAAAAGTCAAAAAGATGCAATGATTATGCTTGTTAGGGAAATAACCAATCACATGCTGACACATGTCCCTCCGAGCTTGACCCATGTCTCTCCCACTTTCGTCACTCTAAAACAATGCTTGAAGGCCAACCTAAGCCGACAAGGCGACCACACCCTCTTAGCATATTCCCCCCGGCCGAGCACCGACCAAGTGCACTGGGGGGCTACTACTAAGGGTGTGCTCGACGTTATCATCGAGGACTACCCCCGCTGTAGCTCGGTAGATGTGCTCGTCAAAGTTCATTGAGAAGACAATCCACAACCTCTTGAGATTGGCATTTCCTTCTATGGTGCTCGATAGGGCCCCGCTGGTTACAACATAAGGTATCGCCTCCTCGGGAAGAACACATGCTAGCGTTGGATTGTTAGAGCCTACAACCAAGCAGTAACTCGTCATAGAAGGTCGACATATGACCTTATTTCCACCCTCAAATAGAGACCAATCCTCTGGTGGACGTCGTGACACATGTCACCTGCACCCTGACAGGTCTTGGTATGACACACGAGTCATGGGTTAAACCCACTTAATACCTGGTTCAAGTGGTAGGCTATAAATAGAGCACATTTACTGCAGCTCAAGGCAACATGCTCTTTCCTGACTAATTCCACTCTCATACTCTGCCAAACGAGTACTTGACTTAAGCGTCGGAGAGCCATTAGCCAGCACCAGACCGGTGCCCCCTTTACCTCTGAAGCGTCCCTCTTCTTGTTATAGGTTCACCTTGACAAGCCAAAGCGTGTAAGGAAGAGACGTCCGAGCACTATGCGCAGTCGCATGTAGTGTTGACAAATAGCCGTCCAGTGTTAAACCTCAACAGTCGTTGATGTTGTTTATTGTAAATTTGCAATTCAATGACGTTTCTTTTCTGATTTGGGTGACAAAATTTTGTAGACTATAAATGAATGAATTAAACATATTGTGTGCCTATTAGCTATGGGTTTTGTGCTTATTGGAATTTTCATTCTATTGACAATAAAATAATTTTTTGTTCATAAGTTTTTAGCGGTAAATTATGTATTGTTAAATGATTTGGTAAAATAATCATCTAAATTTTCCTTTATAAAAGCAGTGTTGAAATATTTCAAAAGAAATTCAGATACTACCGCTTCCTAGCGAAAAATGTTAGAATAATATGTTGTATGATATTTATCTGTGTATGTGTACGTGTTCGATACTGTGATACACATATGTTATCTATTTTTGCAAATATATATATATATATATATATATAGTGTTCGGCTAGCTCCACCATTGCCTTACCCTAACTTGTAAGTTTTGACATAAAATGACTAAAATATCCAAACAATATCAGTCGTGGATCTACTTGTTACAATGATCTAAACCCGTGATAATGGCATTTTTCACCATTGGGGTGCAAGACATAGTTGTAAGTGTTTAAAAATCACCTAATATCATTTTTATTCCCTAGCTAAGGATAAAATGCACCAATCCTATTTCCATTCTAAGATAAAAGTGAGTAAGTTAACATTTGATGTTAACATTTGATTGACTCTCACTCCGCCATTCAAAATAAGTAAGCATGTCGTAAAGGTTTTAGAGAAATTATGACCTCGATACCCTATAAGTTTTGAATATTATTATTAGGGAGGTGTCTAGTTATTTTGAAAATATCAAAGTTGGGCCCCTGTGATTCAAAATGTGGCGTTTGAGTGACTAACAGTAATAGTAAAGACATTATTAATGATCAGATTAAGGCGCCAAGTAAATTGATGAATGATGATTGAAACAGTATTAAGTTCTTACGAACCATAGCATTTGAACTATTTTTTTTTTTTTTAAGTTCCAACTCATTTGTGAAACAGACAAAATTTCCTTGTCATCTATATATTTAAAGCACCTTTGTACCCAATTTTGTTGGTGCCCAGACCGTGAAGAAAAAGAAAACCTAAAGGTTTCCAGATAGTAATGCTTTTTCCTCGGGAAATGAAAAGGGAAGAACATTCATTGCATTGTCTCCTATAGTCCAAAAAGAAAACGCGCTGTAATATTATCTATCGGCTGGGGACCCTGGCCAAGCAGTTAATGCTAGGCCAGATGGTCGGTAATCTTAGTGAATTGATATGTCCTTATTCATTATCAATCGTCTATGGCAAAATATCACCCTGCCAAAGAAAACGGAAAGACAATACAATTTCTCCGTATAATTATGAATAAGATATACCCACATATTGCCTTCCATTCCTTGAGCAGATAATTTATAACGTAACTAACAAGAGGGTAAAAAAATTAATAAAATTTGAATTAAATAAATATACATGAACCAGGTGATAGATTTAAAAGTCTTGATAGACGGTGTCATTTATACCAATTATCTAAAATCTAGGATCCGACAAAAGATGCATTTAAAGTTGTCACAATGAGGACGTTGGGATCCAACGTACAATCTCCACAAAAATAGTGGCTTTCTTGACAATGTGATCTCACCACTAGGAAAATAAATTGGGCGACTCCTGATCATAATAATAATAATACTAATTGATCTCCACTAACGGTAAATGATGTAATATTGTTGAAATAAATATATATATGTACATTCTTATACCTTCTAGTTTAGGTTTACTCTAAAATTTTATCTTTAATTTCTAATCTCATCAAATGTTTTCAAATTAGATTTTAAATCTATATGATATATTGGTCACTAATTGATTTTAATTTATCAAATGTTCAAATTAAATTAATCAAATACAATGAAAAATACAACTTTTAGAAATAAGAAGGGAAAAATACACCAAAAAAAAGTCCAATTCTTAGGGTATTTGGGACATTTTAGGTCAAACCCTTTGATTAAAGGTTTTCTTTTCCAGTTTTTCTGTAGTTTATTTGAGGTACTATAGTCATTTTTAGATCAAAACTAAGGGTTAATAGGGAAAAGGTTTAAATTGGTATATTAAATTGATACAAAGATATATATTTGATCACTACAAAAAAAAAATGACTTTTAGTTGCAATAGTTTTTAATAAAGCTTTAAATTATAACAAAATGTTATAATTAATGTATATTTATTTATAATTTTAGTTTAATTTTTGTTATGATTAAAATTTTTAACCGTAAAATTTTTAGTTACTCAAAATTTTGCTAGAACTATTGTGACTAAAAATTAAATTTTTTTTTTTTTTGTAATGGATAATATCAGAAGCTAAAAGAATAATTCTTGAATAAAGAAAAAAAACACATCACATAAAAAGGCAAATTAACCCATGTATATGTGCGCATATATATATGTTTATATATATACAGACACACACATACGCGCCGCGTGTTTTTCTCAAAAGAAATTCAAAGGTCCAATTCAAAGGAATTTAATGGAACTTGGACAAGTGTCTACGTAATTCAAAAGGGCAAGAGAAATAGAAAGGCCATATATATAGCTGGCCCACACAGTACATATATATTATATATAGTAACTGTACATCTTTGTCTGTCTTTAAAATTGGGAACTTGGACCAAATATAAATTATCTCTACGCCAAAAGAGAGATAAAGAAAGGGCAGATGTGGAGAGTAAACGCATGCGTACCTTAATTTGATGGGACAAAGAGGCAGTCAGTTTTGCAGTAAAAGCTTGGAGGCTGACAGTGTGGTTGAGGCCTCCAAGGAAGTAGTTGAATGAATAATCGTTTGAGCCACTTCCCACCACAAACAAATAGTGGGAGAGTGATAATTTCTTCGTTTTGCTACCAAGCTTAGCCTCTAGTTCCGGCAAAGTTACTTGCTCAAAGTTTCTTATTTGTTGATTAAGACTTGTTACATTGCCCTGAGGATATGTAATCCGAAAAGAGCCATAATTAATATTGGAAAACACGTTTTTTACATAAATGATATTGGAAACATTCTAAAGAGTGAGATAAATTGTCAAATCTAAGGGAAAATACTTGTAAAATCCTATTTCTTTGTAATAATTATGGTTCTCTTTTTTGTTTACCAGAATAAGTAGTCCAATTTTACAGAACAATACACTGTCTAGCGGGAAGAAAATGTGAACCATTTGGCTCCTGTATTGCCAAAGGACTAACGTGGAAGAATGCTAACCTTTTTTTTACTCTCTTTTCCACTTTCTTAAATAACTGTTTCATACGAAGAATTTATTAACATTATAAATTATTTTTTACTTAACAGGAATTTGGTACTTCAAGTTTAATGCATTTACTTGTTCTGGGACCATATGGCAACCAAGTTACTTTCATTATTATATGCTAATTACGAGAAATCTATTTTCTTTCCTTTTATTTTCAAGCTAGATTATGATACCACGGCTGTCAGAACCAAACTTTTGAATACACCTCGCGAGGGTCCCACATCCTTGTTTATGTATCTTATGTATAAAAATGAGGTCACTAGGGCTTATAATCTTATCTTAATTTAATAGGACAAAGGACAGAATGCCAAATAATTACGTAAGCTCATCCATTAATATTTGATTAATAAAATAATAAGAATCAAAATTATTTCCTCTTGAAAATTTTAGGCACATATTTTCCCCTTGAAAGGTATATTAGGAAATCAATTATTAATTAATCAACAATTTACCAAGATACAATTTATCAAAACTCAATCAACTAGTCACCAAAGTCAATCTTTTTTCCTGAAAAGGATTTTCTTGGTTTAACCTTAACAGTGGTAAGAAGTTGCTTGAGAAAGTGTCAATCTCCTCATAAGGTTCAACTTATGTAAACAGCTAACGCAAGTAAATAAAACCCTAATTTAAGTTATTACAAGCTACTATAAAAAAAAAAAAAGAAAAAAAAGAAGCTACTATCACAACTGAAAACTTACTTTACATAAGTAAAAATAAAAAAATAAATAATAATAATAATAATAAATTAAAAAAAAATGACAACAAACGGAAGGTTTTTTTCTTACCGCAATGAAGCCAGTATTGTCAAGAATACCAGAAGCACCAGAAGCATAATTAACACCATGCATGATTCTACTCCCTTTCGTGAAGGGATCGGCAAAAGCTGGAAGGAACGAAGGAAGGTGAAGCTTTTCACCGAGGAGGTCGATGACGTTCTTCCCGTTTGTGAATCTCCCGGAAGGCCCCAGAGGAAAATCTACACCGTAAGGCAAGTAATTGGCTTTGGCCAAAGAATTCCCTAAGAAGTTGTTATTGCCATTGTCCACTAGAGAGCTTCCAAATACAAACATTCCTTTTATATTAATATTGTCATCATCAGTTTTGTCAACGTTGCAACAGAGACTGCATTGGGAAAAGCAAGAGAAAAGGAGGAAGATAAAAAGGAATGCCATTATTGGATGTGTTGAAGATGATGACCTTTTCGGAGTAGCCATTGGAGTCGATGTAGGTGGTAACTTCTTGGTAGTTTATACGTGTGAATTTAGTTTAAGGGAGAATTTTTAGGGTAAGTGATTTATGGAGGAAAATTCGTAGATATGGGGGGGGCACATTTTGACAGAAGGGGACCTAACTCCTTTAATAATATATTAATTGTTTAGCTGATTTTCTGCCCCATTCTTTTATGATAGTGGCTACCTCAGATGATATGCAGGATATGTAATTAATACACACGAAGTCATGCCTTTCTCTCTCACAACAATATGTTAAAACATATGAAGCTGTTTATGAAAATTTTGTTTTCTTTTTTTTTTTTTTAAATGACATTAGAAAGATTTTGTTACCAAGCGATGATTAGCAGTCTAACTTTATTACGTCATGAAAACTGATATAACGTGCAAGATTTTGCGTAGTATAAGTTGAGTAAAGTAACATATTTTGTTTTATTAGAATTTAACCATCATCTACTTTTTTCAAATATATGTATGATAGATGCTTTTAAAATACGTGGTGTTTTGTATTGACATTATTAATAAATAAATTAGATTTTCAATTATAGTTGTGCATATATATTTCGTATACTTTATAAATATCATTAAAATTTCATACTTATCTAATGACCTCAAATAATGTATGTAAATGTTATATATAGGAGAATAATATTTTAAAATAATAATTAAAATAGTCAGTAATATATAATTAATAATTCAATTAAAGTATGAAAACTTTAATAGATATTTCTAGTGTGCAAGTCATTTCCATTAAGAATGAAATGGCCTTATCCAAACAGTTAATTAATAAGTCATTAAATTAGTACATTGTACATAATGAGATTATATATGACTAGAACGACATGATATGAACAGCTAAATAATTTTCGTTAAAATATAACAAGTTCTAATCACATCTATAGATATTCATATATAAGAGGAGCTTAATTCTGAGTTATAAGCAGACTCCTATTTGTGGAATAATGTCTTTTAATTTACTCAGTATAGATTCGAGAATGCTAATCTTATTCTTTGTATTTTGGACGCATAGTGAAGCTAAATGTAGCCGAGAATATTAATATTGAAAATGGGAAATGGATGATGAGTTTATAACCTTATAATGAAATGGTACAAGGGGTTAGGTTCCTTGCTTTTCTGATATGCTAGTTGTTTCTATCAAGTGGGTGTTTAAGTCAAATATCACAAGGATGGTTTTGTTGATAGGCTTAAGGCCCGTTTAGTTGTCAAGGGGTTTCAACAAACCCTCGGTCTTGATTTCTTTGAGACTTATAGACCAATTGTTGAGCCTTCCACCATTCATTTCATTTTCACTTTAGCTGTGACTTTTGGCTGGGACATTCAACAAGGCTATATGAACAACCCTTTTCTTAATGGGGAGATGAATGAAACTATGTACACGTCTCAACCTAAAGGTTTTGTGAGTTCCACTTACCCTACTCATTTATGTCGGCATCATAAAGCTTTATATGGTCTAAAGCAAGCATTACGCGCTTAGTTTGACAAACTCAAGCACGCACTGTTTCAATGGGGGTTTATGAATGTTCAAATCGAATTGCATGTGCAGAGAAGAAGAGAAGAAAAAGGAAAAATGAGAGAAACACTCTATATGAGGAATGAACTGAATTTCTCTTTTTGAATGAGTAAGCAAAGTCAGCCTCTTATATACAAAGTCAAGCTTTAACCTACAGCTATCTTAATGATAAGTATAGCTCAACAAGGTAACAAACAAACTAAAAAACTATAACAAACTACTAACAAGACTAGCTACTAACAAGACTAACTAATTCATAACAGTATGTGTAAAACTCCCGCTCAAGATGGACTATAAATGTCTTTTACAGTCATCTTGTTTAACAATGGAAACAAAGAGGAAGGAGGTAAGGGCTTAGCAAACAGATCTGCAAGCTGATGTTGAGATCGAATAGGCATGAGTTTGATGAACTCTTCAGTAACTTTATCACGAATGAAATGGCAGTCAATCTCTATGTGTTTAGTTCTTTCATGAAAGGTGGGATTAGTAGTAATATGGATGGCAGCTTGATTATCACAAAAAAGGAGAGCTATTTTTGAGTTGGTTATACCAAAATCTTGTAGTAACTATTGTAGCCAAATGAGTTCACTTGTAATGTCTACCAATGCTTGATATTAAGTTTTAGCTGAGAAGCAAGAAATAGTTGACTGCTTCTTTGACTTCCATGAAACAAGTGAGTCGCCCAAGAAAACACAAAATCCTATTGTTGACTTTCTTAAGTCGAGACATGAAACCTAGTCAGCATCAGAGAAAGCTATGAGCTGTAAGGAAGAAGAAGAAAAAAGAAAGAACAATCCTTGCCCTAGATGAGACTTTATGTATCTGCGAAGATGATGAACAACCTGCAAGCATGGAGTATGGGATTTAGGAAGAAATTGACTCAATTTATGAACAGTAAATGTGATGTCAGGGCAAGAGAGAGTGAGGTATAGAAAATGACCAACAAGGCATCTATATTGAGAAATATCTATGAGAGGATCACCATCCAAGTTGTTCAATTTTATATTGGGATCCTTGGGAACTGAAGCAGGTTTGGAGCCCAAAAATCCAACATCTTTTAGGAGCTGTAATGCATAGTAGTGTCGAGACAATATAATCCCTTTGGTAGATCGAGTAATTTCAAGCCCAAGAAAGTATTTGAGATTACCTAAGTCCTTAAGTTTAAACTGAGTTTGCAAAAATTCCTTTAAAGCATTGATGATTGGAATAGAAGGACCCGTAATAATGATGTCGTCCACATAAACTAACAAGGCCACAAATGAAGAACCAGATCTGTAACACCCCGAAGTTAATTAAATGTAATTAGAATATTAAATGGTAAATTAGTGTGCCATGATAAGTGTTTTAAACTTAATTTGATTACTTTGTGAAAACCTTGTGTTAATTACTTTTGATGATTTTTAATTATTCTAAAGTGTTTTAATCGTTAATTTAGTTTTTAATAAAGCAATTTGAATTTTGAA
>CAMOHE010044832.1:37473-65277 GCA_946598075.1 Artocarpus hirsutus
AATTTCAAGCCCAAGAAAGTATTTGAGATTACCTAAGTCCTTAAGTTTAAACTGAGTTTGCAAAAATTCCTTTAAAGCATTGATGATTGGAATAGAAGGACCCGTAATAATGATGTCGTCCACATAAACTAACAAGGCCACAAATGAAGAACCAGATCCTTTGGTGAATAAGGAATAATCAGATTTGGATTGTGAAAACCAAATGAGATCAAGGAATGAGAGAATTTAGCATACCATTGTCTAGAGACTTGCTTTAGGTTATAAATGGACTTAAAAAGCTTACAAACAAGCTTGCCATCTTATGTAGAAGGCTTCCCCTTTTGAGTATATCCCAAGGGAGGATCCATGTATACTTCTTCAAACAGATCTCTGTTTAGAAATGCATTATTAATGTTGAGTTGAACTAAATTTCATAACTGACTTGTAGCAAGGGACAAAAGAACTTTCACAATGACAAGTTTGCTATAGGTGAAAAGGTATCATTAAAATCTACTCCTTCTTGTTGAGTTTAACCTTTGGTCACTAAGTGAGCTTTGTGATGCTCAATGGACCCATTAGCTCAGCATTTAATTTTAAAGATCCACCTGTAACTTATTGTGTGCTTCCTTTTTGCTAAAGGAACAATTGACCATGTCTTGTTTAGTTCCATGGCAGCAAGCTCAGCTTTCATAGCATCTCGCCATTAAGGAAAGTGTATAGCTTGGTGATAAAATTGAGGTTTGAACTGAGTCGATATGGATAAGGAAAATATTGTGTTTCTGTGAAAGCGAGTTATAGGAAAGATAGTTAGATAAAGGGTAAAGAGTGTTTGAGGTGGAATTGGCAAAAGTATTTGGACAAGTCATGAGGTTACAATGGTAATCATGAAGATAGAAGGGGGATTGATGGTTCTAGATGAACATTGAAGCAAAGGCTCCATTGTGGTCTGAGTAGGATTAGAATCAGATGTGAAGATTGGTTGAGAAGGGGCAAGAGGTACAGGCTGAGATGACTTGGTTTTGTGATGATGTGTTTAAGTCAGGAGATGAGAAAGGGATAGCCAAATCAGGAAAAGGATCCACCAAGGATATAGCAGGTATGACTAAATGAAAAGGAAAAACTTCCTCATGGAATACCATGTCCCTCGATACAAACACTTGTTTAGTTTGTATATCAAGTAACCTGTAGCCCTTAGTTCTAGTTGGATAAATAAGAAAGACACAAATTCTAGCTCTAGGCTGAAATTTTGTACGATGAATAGATAAAGTGGGTGCAAAAAGATAAGTAACCAAAAACAAGAAGTGTAGAGTAGTCGACAGTTGACTTGTAGAGTGCCTCAAATGGAGTCTTGTGTTGGAGCAGTGGTGAAGGCATTCTATTGACCAAGAAAGTATTTGTAAAAATACAGTCAGTCCAGTATTGAATAGGAACACGTGATTGGAAATACAAAGCTCGGGCAACATTTAGCAAATGTTAATGTTTTCGTTCCACCATCATGTTTTGTTGAGGGGTTTATACAAAGAAGAAATTATGTAAAATGCCTTTTTCTTTTAAAAAAATTCATAAATGCTAGCTCTTTTGCATTATTTGTTCAAAATTCTTGACTTTTTTGTTAAATTGAGTGTCAATCAAGTTGAAAAACCTTGGCAAAACAATAGGAACGTCTGATTTTTGCTTCAGTAAGAGCACCCATGTAAACCGGGTACAATCATCCACCAATTTTAGAAAATATCTATAACCAGAGTATGATGATACATGATAAGGTCCCATATATAACAGTGTACCAAATCAAAAGGTGACTTAGACATGTGATTATAAGACACAAAGGGCAACCTTCTTTGCTTTGCTAAAGGGCAGATGTAATAGGGTGTTGAGGTATCTAACTTTGAATGTCCAAGCTGCAGCTTATCCTTGAGTAAATCTAGACGTTTTGCATATAAGTGACCAAGTCTGTTATGCCACAAACATGCTAAAACAGCATCGATGAAAGCACAAGAGTCAGTCTCTATAGCATCTATATTAAGAAGGTAAAGACCTTCATGTTTTTCATCCTTGCCAATCGTCTTCGCATTAGTGGGATCCTGAATCACAAAATGATCAAGAAAGAAAACTACTATAATTTATGAATTAGTGGTAAGAGCACTCACAAACAATAGATTAAATTTGAACTGTGGGACAAACAAAACATCCCTAAGAAGCAGTCTTGAGTTTATCCTAATATCACCACTTAAACTCACATAAATTATTGTGTGATTTGGAAAAGTAATAGTGGAGCTCTCAATAGGTTTTATAGTTATAAATGCACTTACATTAGAACAAATTTGTTTAGAGGCACCTGAATCTACTATCTAGCCATTTGTGTAAGGAGAACCATGAGGTAAT
This sequence comes from Artocarpus hirsutus, assembly GCA_946598075.1. Taxonomy (NCBI): domain Eukaryota; kingdom Viridiplantae; phylum Streptophyta; class Magnoliopsida; order Rosales; family Moraceae; genus Artocarpus; species Artocarpus hirsutus. The sequence continues at coordinate 39,835 of CAMOHE010044832.1, forward strand.
GAAACAGTAAAATGTGTACATGTAGAATATGATGTGCTGGGAATGTTCTGTTGATCATTAGTCTTAGTTGAAGGGACCAGATGAGAAGAAAGCATAGCTATCAATTGTTTGCACTAAGAGCTATTGAGATTATGTATAAAATCTACAATATCCCATTTTTCTTGGTTATTATTGTTATTATCAGAACAATGACTAGTAACTTGATTGATTGTAGTAGTGTAACTGTAGATTGTTGACTGATTCTTCTGTTTTTGCATGTAAATAGGAGGGTAACTATACGAAGCTTGTAGCATCTATCAATAGTATATCCATGGAAGTTACAGTGGGTACAAAAAGGTCTTTCTTTCCTTGATCCTTTGTAACCTTCACTTGCAGATGTGTAATTAGTTGTATATCCTCTAGTCTTCTTAGAAATATCAGTCTTAGCAATAAAGGCTACATTATTGACTAATGCAAAGGTGTTGTGAATGCCTATTTTTCTCTATCTTTCTTCTTGTGAAACCAAAGAGAATACTTTGTTTATAGGGGGTAAGGGATCCATCAACAGTAATTGACCTCTAACTTGAGTGAAAGAGTCATTCAATCCCATAAGAAATGCCATGATATATTCCATTTGATGATAGGAATTCAAGGCCTTTACACCACCACAAATACATTTTCCACAAGAACAGTTGGGCCTAAAATTACTCAATTCTTCCCACAGAGTTTTCAGCTTAGTAAAATATACATTGATAGAATCTTGATCTTGATTATGATTAGCCAAATCATGTTTCAGTTGAAAGATTCTAGGACTATTACTTTGTTGAAAACAATGTTGGAGATCAAGCCATATTTCTCGTGCAGATTCGAAAAAAATTATACTAGCATAGATTTCTTTAGATACAAAATTAAAAATCCAAGAAATCACTATGTTATTGTTTCTTGTCTAAGAATTAAGAAGATGAGGATTAGTACCTTTAGGTTTTGTAATTGAGCCTTCGATCAACCCTAGTTTGTTTTTCACAAAAAAGGCAATTGTCATTGCTTGACTCCAGGAAGCGTAATTATCTCCTATGAGCTGTTGAGAGGCCAAAATAAGACCAGGACTATTTGTATGATGCAAGAAGTAAGGGCTCATCAGATCATCAATGGTGAATTTGCCATTGGAAGTAACAAAGTCACCGGATCTAAGAGTTTCCATGATGAAGATAGCAACAAGTCTAGGAAAAAAACATATTGATCGAAGTAACAGATTCAAGAGAAAAACAACTTACTTGAATTGAAGAGGAATCGAAATCAACGGAAGATAATCAGCTATGATAACATGTTAGAATCAAATTGAATGTGCAAAGAACAAGAGAAGAAAAAGGAAAAATGAGAGAAACAGTCTAGATAAGGAATGAATTGAATCTTTTTTCTTGAACGTATAAGCAGAGTCTGCCTCTTATACACAAAGTCTAGCTTTAACTTACAGCTGTCTTAATGATAACTAATTCACAACAATCTGTGTAAAAATAAACTCTATTTCAGGTCCTTACTATTTATTAGAAGACAAAATGAGAAACTAATGTTGTTGATAGTTTATATAGATGGTATATGTTGGGTTCTCTTGGATTTTGTGATTCAAATAAGCAGCAAAAAATCAAAATTGATTCCTACAAAACCCTCACAAGATCCATGCAATTCGATTAGATTGATAAGAAAGTCATAGAATCTTACTAGGATGACAAAAGGGGCAAGATTACTAGAAGGAAGAGAGCGGGTTCACTCCAATGACACCTTAACTTGAGCTTTTTGAATTCAATATCGAATTTAGATGCTGTTACTTAGAACCCGTTGTTACTTAAAATAACGCCCTCTGTAGGTATCCACACGAACAGACTCTCTTAAAAAAACCAAATTGACGTGCTAGCATCATCTCCTTGCGTTAAATGACTCTCTCTAATTTTTAGGGTTTTTAATGTTTTTGCCTTTTAGAATAAGAGAACGCCTTTTCTTATCTAATTTGGCCAGAAACCCTAAAACAGATATATATATATATATATATTGACTTCGAGAAAGAGTCAGATTTTAATTAGGGTAAACTGTAATTGAAATATGATTCATAGAATTTAGACAATGTCAGATTTAATGAACCTAGACATATCTAGTACATCAAGTCTAGACATTATCAAGTTTATTGAACCTAGACACAATAAACCCAAAATTCGTTTTTAGTCTGTTCTAAGTATACGACCCTGTAGGTTCACATAACGTTGGTAGTAGGCTTGAAATTCTGTTTCTGGCCCACAAATCATGAGCGGCCTCTAGCAAGATATTATGATTACTTAAGTTATGCAAATATCAATAATCTGACATAACCTAATATACAATAAGTATTAAAGTCCTTTTGTCACTAGATACGTTGATTGAACATAAGGCATGGTTTATGTCATCGTTATACTATTCAATCATATTATTTCTCAATCTTAAGTAGACTGATATTGATAACCCTTATCAATTCATTCCATTATGGCTATACATTTTTCTTTGGTCTAACTTATCGAGGGCCCGTAGATAACTTTCTCATAATAAATGAGGGACAAATTCCTTCTTAATCACTCATATTTCTTACATGATTCACTCTATATCTAATAACAATCTATTCCATCATCGTGTTAAAGATAATATTAGAATGTGTCAAAATATAGAACTTGTCATGTAGGAAACAATGGTGATTTTAGGTCAGAGGACTAGGATAATACTATTGTGATGAGAATCACTTATGACAATTATCCATGCAGTATCTCATAGCGGGTTGATCCAATACATCATTTCTCAAATATGTATCTGTGAGTTGACTTAGTATCTCATACATATGATTAGTAAAATATAATCATCAATCAAACTTCATACTAGTCTTCACTCATTATTATCCTAATAATAATGACTGACTAGGGATAATTTAGAATAGAATTCAAATTTTACCTAAGAGTTTTACTATCAAGTCGCATACTTGATCACTTTAGGAATTAATTATTCATGGAATTAGAATAAAAAACAATAATGAAAATGCCTCTTTATTAATAAAATGCAAAATGTAATGAAGTCAAAATATAGTCATTACATAATTGGATTAGGGCATTTCACTAATAGTATATTGATAACTGGCAACGATGCTACTACTATTCAATGAATAATTAGTGACTTACATTTTTAATTTGCTCTCAATGTTCTTGGTCCTGTCAATTAGTTCCTCGAGTTTGAAGATGATAGAAACAAGACAGGTCTATACTTAACTCAACAATAGTATGTATATGATTTACTAAAGAAGGCCAACATGTTGACATCAAAGGCTGTTTCTTCACCCATTTATAAGATTAAGAAATTGTCCTTGATTGATGGTAGTATGCTTGAATTTCCTAGTCTATATAGAAGTATAATTGGTGGCTTGCAGTACCTAACCATGACCAGGCCAGATATTACTTTCTAAGTAAACAAACTAAGTCAATTTCTTAAAGCTCCTACCACAAAGCATTGGTCAGCTTTTAGAAGAATACTTTAGTATCTTTAAGGTACTTCTTGCTATGGTTAGCACTTCAAACTAGCCGATAACCTTATTATTAAGGGATTTTTTTATGTTGATTGGGGAAGCTGTGTTGATAATAGATGTTCTGGAAGTGGATTTTGTGTGTTTGTTGGTGGAAATGTAGTTATTTGGAGTGCTCAAAAACAAGCAATGCTTGCAAGATTAAGCATAAAGTCTAAACATATAGCTTTGGCGTAAACTGCCACTGAAGTGATTTGGTTAAAATCCTTATTTGTTGAGTCAGATGTTAAGCTTCATTAGCAATTTGTAATATGGTATAATAATATGGAAGCATGGTCTCTTGCCTCAAATCTAGTATTTCATGTTCAGAGAAAACACATTGAAATTGATGTGCATTTTATACGAGAAAAAGTATTGGCCAAAGAACTTGATGTTAGATATGTCTCTATAGAACATCAAACTGCTGATGTTCTAATCAAAGTTGTACCTATACCAAGATTTTGTTTTCTTAGGGATAAGCATACATTAGTAGATACAATGGCCTCGTTTGGTATTATTTTGAAAATTTTGAAAATATTTTTGCATGCTTTTTGAGGCAAAAATTTTAAAAACACTTTCAGTACAATTCTTTAAAAATTCTCATTTTTCAAAACAAAACCATTTTCACCCATTTTGAAAACATTACCAAACAGGCCCAATGTTATGCTTGAGAGGGTATGTTGAGTGTATAAGTAAAGCTGCCTAGTCATCATTAAGTGTATTTGAGTAAGCTAGTAATTTGTTGATAGGCAGTTACTCATTTTAACTAGTACACGTGTAAATTATACTGTATATAAGCCTGAGATCAATCCAATTAAATTAGTTTCGATTCATTTCAACATATTCATCTCTCGCTCTAAAACTCTGTCTTTCTAGTTCTTGTCCTCTAGGTTTGACATAAATCAAACTTGGATTAAGTTCTTTATTTTGATCAACGTAACATGATCTAATATAAATAGAGACAGAGCAAAACAAAACCCATTTTTCTATTTAAAAAATGGATGCAGTTCACCATAGTCATAATAGAAGACCAAATGGCAGATGGACTCTATTACGGCTATATGGCCTTCACAACTATATATATTGTAGCATGGAAGACAACATATGATGTACCAATTGCTAAAATTAGATAAGTGTAAAAACTAGCTAGGTTATTTAGTTCCATATATACAAGTTGTTAGTTTACTTGTATAAATTTTGAAGCCTCTAAGACTAATAACAAAGGTGCCATAACACAAAGTGAGCAAAAAATGAGTATAAAATTTCAAAACTTGCAATGGTTTTTGTTGGGGATTTTTAACTGAACCAATGAGATATTGACATGTGTCATTTTATTTTCATCTCAATGATCGGTAGAGATAAGACAAATGAAATGGTCAAAAGCCGAAGAACTCTGGTAGCTCAAAGAGTGAGGTCAAGGTCCACCTTAATATGAACCATATCGAGGTGGACCTCGAGCCCAGCTAGTCTAAAAAGGATGAGACAACATTGAGATAACCATTGAAAAGATGATATGTGGGCATATGTCAGAGTAACCACTTATAATCTAATACGTGTCCTATAACATATTGAGTAACGAGAAGTACGTGAATATGCATGATTTCTAAAGATAAGGACAAAAAAAGAATAACGAACATTCCATTTTGGCCCTTATCAGTAAGAGGAAATCAGAAGAAACCTTAAGCCCAAAAAGGAATGTGATATATTCAAAATCTGATGATTGTTTGAAAAATCATCAGATTTTGGCAAACCAAGTATAAATAGCCTATAAAACCCATGAAGGGGGACCTCTCTTTGACCCTTGGACATCTTCTTACTATTCTCTTCTTTTCCTACTCTAAAATCTCTCCATTACTATTTGGCCAAGCTTTAGATCATCTTTGCAGATCAATTGGCGACGAGTTAGACACCAAGGGGTTTCTTACATTCATCGGAGATTGGAAGCAGGTTTGAGAAGATTGATGTTCGAAAATTCACTCCAATATCTAGCATCGTATGTGGAAAAATCCTTCAAGTCATCTTCAAAAACTTCATTCATTGATTTTTCTACCCATATTTTCCTGTTAATTTTCTCTTATAAACTCATCTTAAAGTTTAATATATTGATGAAATATTTGAAAATGTTGATATTGAGCTCAATAGTATTTTTGCTTTATTGGATGCTTAGAAATTTTAGCAATTTTTAGCTTCATTATCTCATTTTTATTTAACAATATTTGTTTACAGGTGTTATCCTGTTGTTGGAACCTGGTACGCTCAACCATTTAGATACATATGAGTAACCAAATGGTACACTATATGTATTGGTTATGAATAGTAAGTATTCTAATAGTAAGATATTGGAAAATAAGACAAATATAATCAAGAAGGTAAAACTGAATTTATCCTTAAGTTGATTATAAGTATCCTATGGGAATATTGCACATGATGATATGTCATGGACGAAAAACCTATTAGAGTTTTGTAATTTATATATAGTTTGAGAGTCCAACTCTAAGCTTTTAGTAGAGTAGCTTTAGAGTGGATAATTATAAAATATACATGTTAGGAATATGTTATTTTATTATTATAGGAGCTTAATCTATATATGTTCATTGGATCCCCTTTGCTAGCTCTCGTTATTTCCTATAATGATACATCATCTTTTTCCTACAAATTGATAACTTATGTTAATTCTTAGATTGGCTTAAATTTGGTTGATTGGATTTAATAATTTATGTTAGTTTATAGATTGAATTAGTTTCATGAATTGATTCAAGACATAATATTGAAATGTTTATATATATTTAATTTGATATGAGATTATCTATATATAAATATTTTAATTGGATAACTTCTATGTTGGGTTATTTGAATTAAAATTAAGGTTATATAAAAGATTCCCAAGTCAAATAAAGCGATAATTATCCAATCAGGTCAAAATCGATGGTCGGATGAATCGTGTAGCTCGTATGGATCTTGGAAAGGCTGACATCAAGTCAGCCAAGACCAAGGGATCCACCCCTATACACATAGGGCAATCGACCGCCCCTGCCAAAATGCTTTCTTGCTACAAGGTTTGATTCTAAGTCAAATTTAAAGGTCGAATCTAATAAGAATGAGTGGCCTACCAACCACTATATATCAGAAACGTGTTCCTATAGTCATTTAGACCACTTCAGAAATTTAGAGAGATTTAGAAAGTTTTTTAGAGAGAGAAACTTTGCAACTCCTATAGAATTATCATTTAACAATAAGAACCTTAATTCTTGATTCTCTCTTGTGGTTGGAAGGAGACATTTTCTGAAGGAAGGTTGAACGACATGTGCCCACTTGCATTTCGATCATGGAAAAGAAGAATAACAAAGAAGACTAGTTGGTCGAGGTTTTTTGTAGCAATTTCTCACATAGCAGCTTTGTTGATGTTAGTTCTATCGGACTCAAAAGTGCAGTTTTTAGTCTATGAAAGATACAAAGATCTATTACTAATTTATCGTATATAGTATGTTTAACTCATTTTATAAAAAAAAATTATTAAAAATTGTTAAAATTCTACTACGTACTCGTTTTCTAATATTATTTATAATTTATTGATCCCATATATTATTGTTCCCCATGGGACCTTTGGCTATATCATAAGATGGAGGTGTGATGTATGCTATTCTAGTATGTTACCTATGATCATGTTTGATCTGATCAAAAGGGGCAATATTGAGAAAGAAATTAGACCAAAACTAAATGATATGGGGGCGAAGGGAAGTATTTCGATCACATCCACAGTTTATGTTCATTGTCAAGTTATGTTGTTTCTAGATGCTGCAATATAAATGTGAACATAAATATTGATGAGGGGGTTATTAGCATGACTTTGAGAAATTACTCAGAGGGGTCGAGGATGCTAGAATCGATGTGACTAATGAGTCAGGGGCATTCGAGACACTAGGGATGTTCTCTGCTGGTATGACTGAGACCTAGTATAGTGCTCCGGAACTTTTTTTCCTTTGCAGGTGGCTCGATAGTCGCACAAACCATTAACCCAGTATGAAAGAAATGAAAAGCGAGATGATGTAAGAGATGTGTGTTCGCGCCTACTAAGTGCAATGAGGGATGTTGGACGTGAATAGTCTTTTGGTGTAGTTAGTGGGTGACGTGGGGGCTTTGATCATGTCTAAGATATTTATTTAATTATATTTTATTTTTAATTAAATAAATAATTAAGCCACTAATTATCAGTATCCCTCAGATAATGCAACCACTAATTGACTCAGTTAGTTAGTTGGATATTGATTGAAGTCTGTAAAAAGGCAGCAAGTCCAATACAGAATACACCACTTTATCAAAAAAATGGCGTATTATATTTCCCTCCATCTATCTCTTTTTCGTTATTCTCTTCTATGTTTTTGTGTTGCGGGTATTTTGTGAGTATTCTCGTAACACTCACACACCGCGATCAAGGAGATTTTGACGATTGACACTGTGGGACTACCGAAGAAAGATCCTTAGAGCATTGACGTTCGTGATTCGTGATCAACAATGCATACGCTTCCGTCAAGGTATTAAATGCCAAAATTAAAAGTTTAGGCCTACATTGTAAATTGCAAAAAAGTCAGAGGTGCACGATATAAATTATTTTTTAAAAAATATAAAATTAGTTAGTATACACTATTTGTTCTTTCTTTTTTAAAGAATCACCACTTGAAGACTTTATCATCGTTAATGAAGAAGGTAACTACTTGTTTTCATTTTTTTTTCATTTTTTTTCTTTGTTTATTTTTTTATTATTTTGTTTATTTTTTATTTTTGCTAAGAAGAAGTAAGAAAAATCTTTTTTATCCGCATAAGTTATAATCTTACTACTCATAAAAATATAGTCTTAGTCTAATAGGGTATTTAAAAACATTGGTTAGAATTAATTTTAATTGAAAATATTATAGCATTTTTTTTCTTAACACTATAATATATAAAAATTTTATACTATAATAATTAAAAATTTAGTGCTAACTTATATTATCTAACATCATATAATATATAATATATTTTTTAAATTAAGTAGTGCTATTTTGTTAACGGTGAAATCGTAGCCTAGGGGCTCAAGTAGGATTTGCCAAGAGTTTCTTGCTGACACGTCCAAGAGAGAATAGCAGCTCATGTTGTGTCGGACAGACGGCCCTTGCCGACTGGACGTGCGGCACAAACATAAAAAATTCTTCTACAAAACGCTCCTGGGTGAAGTGAACTCCAGAGAATCTTTGTAGCCACTCAGATAAATACAAGTCTACTCTCTCTCCTTCTTTCTGGTCTCCTCTCAAATACTCCTTTTCAGCCCCCAAAGAATCAACTAAATTTCTGCTTATATTACACGCCCAGAGTTATTCTTCAGTAAGATCTTAGTCTCGCCTTGGTCTTTTCCTCACTCAAGATTTTATGTAATCTCTGCTTCACTGCTATTTGCTTTGATTCGTTTAGTTATTGCCTTGGATCTTATTCATGTCTTTTTTTTTTCCTTAACTGTTTGTTGGGTGTTCGTCAATTTGGGGACCTTAATTCTTAGTGTCGATGGTAATTGGAATTTCAGTTTTGCCTGATTTCTAGAGATTCCGGTGAAGATTTTATTTTTCTTGAAATATTGATTTGGGTTTTTGCTATGATCGTATAGTATGCGTTTACTAGAGACAATTAATTTGATTCTATTCTCTCAAGGGTTGTCCTGTTTAGCCACATTAAATTGAATTTGTAACTCTGGTTGATGAGTATGTTATGTAAAAAGGGTTGTCATCTTGTTTGCACCATTTTTCTACCTTTTTTAGATTCTTTACCATCAATTCATCAAATATTTAACCCGTGAATAACCCAGAAATCTTGAATTTACACTCTTTCATAGAATTATGTAGAAGCATGATCCTCAAGATTCCTGCTAGCTGTCAAAATGAAACCCTTTTGCATCATCACCTCAAAACTTCAAGAACCCAAATGTCAGTACCGGGGCTTTTTTTTTTTTATTTGGTGTCAGTGGGGCGCCGTGAAAGAAATTAGAGATATGATTTTTGTTAAATGAAGACATAATTATATATTTTAACTAATGAGTGGGGCATAGTTATATCTTTTCTTCTAAAGTAGGCGAACTAAAGAAATTTTTAAGAAATTTTACAGTGAAAAATCGAAATTCTAAATTTGAGTGTGGCCCTCCGCCACTGCCCAACAGTTCCAAGCCAGAGCTTTTCCGTCCCTAAAGTCTATCTGTTGTCGATGAGGAACAAGAATAGAAAAAGAAAATGGTATTAAGTTCTATTTCCTAATACTTTATTAGTTTAACAAGTTTTCCAAAAGGTAGTCTTAAATTGGTTGGATGTACTTCGATGATACTTTTTATAGATTTGCTAGATTATGTTTTCCCTTTTTTTTCTTGTTTTGAGGATATCTCATCCTCCTTCCTTGTAATTGAGTAATTATCAATGAAAAGGTTTTTTTCTCATTAAAAATAAAAAATTAAGTTTTCCAAAAGGACCAAAACTATTTCAGTTAGTTTTCTATTTGTGATAATTGGGTAGTCTCTGTTGGTTGTTCATTACTATGGCATATGAATGAATGATATATCCCTCCTTATCCTTCTTTCTTGCTCTAACTGTCCTACATCAGTTCTTTATCAAATAAAGGTTGTAAGTTTAGATATTGCTATTTCTTCCAGTTAGAATCCAACGTAATACTATATTTCCTTATATTATTTTAATCTAATTCCCCGCATTTCTTATTATAATGAAAAACGATTACACAGAGAGAACGATGTGCACTGTTCAAGCATAGCATAGGAGTGTGGATTTATATTGTCTAGATCTCACTCTGCTAAAAATCCTATATAGCTTTTCCGGAGAGAGGATGTTTTATTTCTTACCTCCTTGATCAACCCTTAACTTTATCAAATAAGATTCTGTCTTATCTAGATTAAGGATTTTTATGATTTGTAGAGGCTTTGCAAGATGAATAAAAAAGAGAGCCAACATTCTAGAATCAAGGAACTCGCTAGCAATGAGCTAAACTGATGTGTTTATGCGGCATCATGTCTTCTGAATTTAGTAATTAGTGTTTTATTCAGGATGAATATACCTCATGTATCACTTAATGTTAGGGGTCATTGAAGGGAAGCTTACTGCTTTGTCCTGTGGTTTTACTCTGCTTGGAATTGGATGAAGAAATTGTAGAAGACGAAGACACCTCCATGTCTCACCCCTTTCCTTCGTCTGAGTTTAGATTAACGCTGTTATGTATTGACCAACATTCCCTGTTTGGCACAAACTTTTATGGATTTATATTGCTCTGGGGTCTAAACCTTGTTAAATGTTTCACTGTTCAGGTTAATTGATGTTATTCAAATAATGCTTAAACTTTGTTGTGGTCGAAAAATTTATACAAATGATAAACAAATAATGACACATTAAATGTGTAAAAATAAAAATAATAAAAAAAAGTAACATTGAGTCTATAAAAAAAAATATTTTTTTCCTTCAAAATAAAAATAGAAAAACCGTATGGTTCGAGTCTATACCAAATTGAACCCTGCTGCTTAATTCATTAGTACACATATCAAATATGAACTCCTGCAGAATTACAAATTTATAGTCAGGGTTCTTAAAACTGAAAGCCTGTTTTAACCCTATAATATGGTATTGAAATGTACTATATGTTAACAACAACTTTTAAGATTTCTTTCTGTTTGATGCTTACTCTTTTTCTTGGCAGTTCTTTTATATGAGAACCATTTTTGTTTAAAGAATACAATATGCTAATTTATTTTCCTTTTTTTTGCTTTCTTGCCGGACAGCACTCTACATAGCTGGATACCGGAGGTCCAATTATGAGTTTAACGTGTCTTGCATGCCATAGCGTAGAAAGCCCGTCACACTCTTTTAGGAGTTACTCCGTTTCGAGTTCAGACAATGGCGGTAGATGTCCAGCTATTTCCAACTGCTTAGCGAGGAGGTCATCTCTTCCTCCTATAACAACTTCACTGTCAACATCTAAAGTAACCCCACAACCTTCGATTCCAAGCAGTAGCTTAACGTCAGGAACGCCTCGATTAGTCAGGAGCTGTGCTGTGCGAAGGGACCTCGTACGAGACTGGAACTTTGATGAGGTTGTGATTGGACGTTAGGTTTGTTATTGACTCTTAGATGTGACGAGTACGAGGCTTTTTTCTTCATTTAATGTTAGGATGCAGTCTTGCAATCTGATTTTGTTTTGTACTGATTGCAACTGAGCTTGCCTTTCCTATGGAAGATTCTTCATTTGTAATGAAATGTTATGTTTATGCCCTCTTGTTGTTGCCCTTTTTTGTTGATTGCTAGATTGAGCTTTCCAATGGTTATAGGTTGCGTTTCTTTCTAGTGAAGATACTTCATACTGTCTGAGGACAAAAATGTTGGGGGACTCTGTACCAAGGCAGCTCTACAAGAGATACAATAAGCCCACAGAAGTGGTTCCAAGTATTAAGTTGCGAAGATGAATAAGAACGCTTGTTTTAGAAAAATAGAAGTGGAATATGTGTCCAAACAGATGTTTATTATCAAACGTTTCTGGGGTTTGGGATAGTAGGTATAACTAGAGCAACAGACTATAATTACCTTACTTAGTAGCTGTTATTTAATTATATTATTATATTTATAAATATATATTATCGTAAAATACTTAGATTCATATAATATTTCTTTAAAATATAATAAAAAATTTCTTAAAATCTTTTCTTTAAAAACATTTCTAAATTTAAAATAAAACTTTTGAAACATTTTTAGGATAAAATATTGTTATAGTTTTTTTTTTAAATTTACTTATATTTGTTGCAGTATTTACTGCAACATTTTAAATTTTAAGATTTTCAAGACATAGGTCGTATAATTACACCCTCAGTCTTCAATAACAGGCATACATAAAACAATTTAAAAATACATGTATAATTTATTTTAGAGTAAATTGCTCTATTGATCCGCGAACTATTAAAAAAATGAATCGTTAGTCCTCTTTTTTTAGCTCAAATGATCCCAAACATTAAAAAAACTGCAAAAGGACTGACTTACTTGATGTTCGTCAAGTTCCTCACTTTTTTCGACAACATGACGTGTTACCACCTAGGTTTTAATGGAAATATTTATTTTCGTTTTGATGACAACAAACAATTAGTTGCTTAAATGCTAATGATTTATCTTGAGTGTGGCGAACCATTTAGTATTATTATTATTGCATCTCAAGAAAATCAAAAGGAGTTTCTATCAAGACTCGAAAGAAATTAACAAAGGTAGACAATCTACCGAGAGCTTAAAGATTAAAGAAATGGCATCAACATGCATGAAGAATACATTTAAGTTTATTTCTTAGCTTGTATGATGTTAGAGCATTCACAAGATCTTTACCAGGTTTAATTCGCTCAAATTTTTTATTATGATTTTAAGTTTTAAAACTAACTTGAAGATTTTCAAAAGTTTTGAAATATTGTTTTAAAATTGGTATTACATAACCTAAATTATTTTTCAAGACTTGCATTTGTTTTAGAAAGTTTTTAATTCGATTAAGTTACAAACTTAAAAACTTTTCTAAACCAAAAGATGCACGCCTAGGGAAACGAAAAAAGCACAGTCGACCACGCCTAGGCATACACGGTCAACAGCACCAACCTGAGGGGGCTGGTCTTCCAACACGGGGGTCGACTGCACTATGTATAGTGGGGTCAACCATGGTCTCCAACGGCTATATTTCTAGCCTTTAGAAATGTGCCTCAAACGGTCATAAATGGCTAATTTCGAGTTTTTACCTATAAATAGCCTAATTTATGACCTTAGTAAGAATGAAGAACACCTAGAATCAACCTTATATCATTCCCTAAGTGTTCTATGAGCTTTTAATCAATATTTGAGCCAAACTTGTTAAATATCCTTATTGTATGCTTGATCATCTCCTAGTTGTTCTAAATTGAAATCTATCCATTTCTAGGAGTTAAGAGAGAGTGCTTAAACATTTTCGATGATTAAAAGCTGAGTGAATTAGGTTTCTAAAGCCTTAGTAAATTTGGGGTTGTCTTGGGTTTGCCAATCTTTGTGTAAAATTGGTGGGTCACATTGGTTAGTCAATCTCTGTATAACATTGACAGTTATAAGAAGGCGTGGTGAGGCTCTGGTAGAAAAACTCACCGAATTCTACAAGGAGTAACAGTGCCGAAAAGACGGTCTTGATAGTGGAAGAGGATAAGTCGAAGAATTTGTTTGATGATAGTGGATGTAGGCGTATTGCCAAACCACTATAAATCGTGTTTGCATTTCTTTATCGCTACCTTTTTACATTAATGCACTTATATTTTGTTGAAGTTTATTATCATTGTTATTTGCGCGTTTCACTTATTTGTGTGTTTAATCTAGTAAATTCTAACAATTGTGAAATAGTTTTTAAAACCCAAGTCACCTCCCTCTTAGGTAGCTATTCTTTAGCTAACAATTGGTATTAAAGTAGGAAGCTCGATTTGATTTTTGAAAAAGATTTAACAATTTTTAGCTTAGCTACTCAAATTTTTCAAAGTATGGAAGGTTAATCTACTACTAGACCTCTTTTCTTCAATGGAGTTGATTATAATTATTGAAAGACTAGAATGACAATCTATTTGTAATCCATTGATTATAATCTTTGAGATATTGTTATAAATGGTCCATAAAAACCGACCAAAGAAGTGAACAATGTTTTTATACCTAAAGATCCCAAAGAATATCATAGTGATGATAAAAGAAAATTGCCTTTAAATGGCTATGCTATAAATATTTTGTATTGTTCTTTAGATAAGAATGAGTTCAATAGAATCACTTCATGCACTTCCGCACAAGAAATTTGGCACACTTTAAAAGTAGTTCATGAAGGAACTAATTAAGTAAAAGAAACCAAATAAATTTCCTTTTTCAAGACTATGAAATGTTTAAAATGGAAGAACATGAAGTTATAAACGAAATGTATACTAGATTCACAAATATTATTAACAAATTAAAGAGTTTGGAAGAACTTTTAATGACAATGAACTAGTAAGGAAGCTTGTCCGATCGTTACCTTTGTCGTGGGACGTCAAGAGAACGGCACTAGATCAAGCAAAGGACTTATCAACGTTTTTGCTTGAAGAATTGGTTGGTTCCCTTATGACTCACGAGATCATAAGGAGACAAAAAAAAGAAAGAAGAGGACAATAAAAAGAAATTTAGAGTTTCTTTAAAGGCATTTATCCTTGAAGAAGAAGAAGATAAAGACAAGGAAGAAGATTGCATCAATCAAAAGGATTTTGAAGAAATGGCTTTCCTAGCTAACAAGGACAAAAAGTTCTATAGGAAATTTAATCGCGAGAAAGGCTCTAGAAAAAGAGAAGAGCAACACGAAAATTCAACAAATAAAAAATTAAAGAAAGCTCTCCAAGCAACATGGGATGAACTTGAATCGGAAGATTCGAGCGCCGAAGAACCAAGAGAAATGGCCAACATATGCTTCATGGTATTTGACGACAATGAGGTTGTAACAACCCGATTTTTTAATGCATTGAAAATGCATTAAATTAAGGATTAAATTGAGACGAAAAAGGTGATTTAAGGAAAAATACTGTATAATAACATGAAAATTATATGGTATTGAAATAATACAGTGTAAGAAAAATACACTGATGAAATTATATAGTATGTAAATTACATTGTAAAAGTAATGCAGTGTAAGAATTGGACTGTTGTAAAGTCACACAGTATAGAATTGGACTATATAAAAAGTATAGATCACACTTTTTATATAAAAGTAAAGAGAGAGAAAAAAAAAAGAAAATTCAGATAAACTCAAACTTTCTCTCTCCTCACTTTCTCTCTCTACTTTCTCTCTCCTCACAAAAATAAATTTGAGATTTTGAGCTCTGTTTTCAACACCTTCCATACCGTTGGAAAGCTCTTGACGAGCTGAGCTCAACAGTGTGCCGAGCAGCCAAAAAGATCGCCGGAGGAGGGCTCACGCGCCGCCCAAAGTGACGGTGAGACTCAAATCTTCCCGAGCTGATTTCTCCCCCGTCCGACCACCAATCGAGGTGATTTTGGTGTCTATAGACTCAGGGTGATGAGAGGAACAAGAAGGTACCAAGTTTCCAGCTCAATTCCAACTAGAAGAGCCTTGTAGGAGCTGCCCTATCTCTTCCATCGAGCCACCTTGGGAACCGTCGTTCCCGATGGCGGTGAGGCACACCGCTGGTGCCAAAAGCTTCAGACAATGACGGGGAGTGAAACCCCTCACCCAATTGCATGTTCCAACGCCGACAGTCAGAGAACGATGAGGGCCGATGTTGGGCCATCGTGAGGAGTTCAAACTCTGCCATTCTGCTATCGTGGAGCCAAATTGAAGGGCCCAAAACATTCAGAGAGGTATGGGAAACGTTTTGCCTCTCTTAATTTCAAGCAACCACCGCCGAAAGAGCATAGACGACCTCCGTCGCCTAGCACCGCCGTGGGTGAGGTGGAGCTGCCATTCTAGGAGGATTCGAGCAACCCTAACCTGGGGGAATTGCTTAGAGGGACCTGGGGAAGCTTTTCCCTAAGTCAATTTCACAATAGCATTGCTAGAATATCGTGAACGGAGCCACCGGTTTTGGCCGTGGTACCTGTGCCCAATTCGTGTAGATGGAGGCCAAATTGAGTGAAATTGACCCCACCAATGGACTCAGGAGGGTTAATTTAGGGGGGGTAAGCTCAAGCCCAACTGCCAACGGACCTACGTGACGGCGGTCAACGTCAGTCAACGTTGATCAACGGTGGTCAACCATCGGTCAACCGTCAAATTAGGATTTTGCGATCCGGACCTCCGATCGACGATCCGAGATTGCCTCCCAACTTGTTTCGATGCTTTGAATGCAACAGTGTCCTCTGTTCGAGTTAATTCCACTCTAGTGAAAATCGTCTGATACCGACTACACGTAGATCGAGGCGATTCAAACTGCATTATTGGAGTCCATAATGATATGTTAAAGAATGTATGATCTCCATGAAGCACTCCTAGCCATTTATGGTCGCTTGAGGAGCACTGTAGAGGATGCTTCATATACTGTGGATACAACGAGGTACAACCAGACCCGCTTAGCTTGGAGTTCAAGTAAGTAGCAATCTCTCCTATAGTATGTACTGTATTATAATGCATTGTGATAGATGCTAAGTTTTAAGGATTTAAAGTTCAGTTAAAGAAAGAATGAAGGAAAATGAGACCAAGGGCAAAATGGTCATTTTATGAAAATAACCAAAACGGACCTGAAACGCCCGATGTCAAAAAACGTTTCTTAGTGGTAATTTTCCATATTATGTATGTAAGGGAATGTAAAGTTAAGTTATGAGTTTGGTTAAGTCACGAAATGGACGAAAAACCCACCAAGGGCAAAATCGTTATTTTTATGAAAATGGCTAGAACGAAGCCGGACACTCCAATTTAGCATAACGTTATTAGACAAAAAATATTTCGTAATACGTTGAGTAATGTAACCACCAGTGAGACGAGAAGTTATATAAAGGGAATGCACGTTTAATGCTTACGTTTTATTATCAATCGAGTGGATTGATAAATAGAAAGATTATTAATGAGTCGGCTGTCGTATGATCAGAACACAGAAGCCGACCAACGAAAGGGAAAGGAATGAGACAGGAAAGGAATAGAGAACGCTAGAGCATAGTACGGGTAAGTTTCAGACCTGACCTACAGCATGAAGTAAATGGTTTTTAAATCTTTTGATATATGTTTATAAATGAGCTTGCAATTATTATGCAAGTTTCTTTTAAAGAATATTTGCATTTATTATGCAAAAGTTTTAAAGATTCAAAGAGAGGTTTGCAATGAATTTGCAAGGACTATGTTTAAAGTATACTTGCATATGGATATGCATAATGCTTTTAAAAGTTCAAGTTATGATTCCAAAGCATTTAATGTATGTTTTGCATTTTGACAATGTATAATATTTTATAATTAAAGTTATAAGCTTTATAATGCATTGTTATGCATTCAGTTAAGTTTTGAAATAAAAGTTGTGATTTGCAAAATGTGATTGCATTATATGTTGCATATGTTATGCAATAAGTATTAGAGTATATGTTATGATTTGCAAAAGGTGATTGTATTACATGATGCATTTGATATGTAATACGTTGCATTCGTTATGCAATAGATTTCACGGTACAAGTTATGAATTGCAAGTGTATTTGCATATGATGTGATTGCATTTGACATGCTCACTTAAGTTAATAAGAAAGTAATGTAAAGACAAAGGAAAAGTGTCATACCAGCCTCTATATTATGAGGTAATGAAAGTAAAGTTAAAGTTGACCTCTAAGATGTAAGGTACTTGACCACGTGATCGATGGTCTCAAGTCTTCCGCAAGGGAAGCATAATGTATATGATCTCATGATTAATGAGATGGTACGAACACTAAAGTAAGGTAAGAAAAGTGAATGAAAGATAAGGAAAGATAAGGACAGGAATGGAAAGTCAAAGCAAGATAAAGAAAGTTAAGAAACGAGAATAGTAAGTTACAGTAAGAAAAGAGTGTTCATAAAATGCTCATAATTGAAGGTACATAATTGAGCATAATTGGAATTATCCTTTATGAATTTGCTTGTATTCCCTGTTATAAAGTTTTACGTTAAATGCTTATGAAAAATATATTGTGAATATTTATGTTAAATGTTTATGAAAACATTTGTATGTTATGAAAAACATTCTGAGGAATGTTTTATGATAAATGTTTATGGAAAACATTTTCATGTTTTCAAGAAAGATTTATAAACGACGTGTTATGAAAAACGTATAAGGAAACGTTTATGAGAAACGTTTTAGAAATGTTTTATGAAAAATGTTTATGAAGTACGTTTATGATAAATGTTTATAAGAAAGGCTTTTATGATAAAAGTATTTAAAGTATGTTTAAACGCTTTGTGAGTTCATGTTTGAACTTACTGAGCGTAAGCTCATAAAAAGTTTTTCATGCTGTTGGTAATTTATGGGTGACCAGTAAGACGCGTTAGAGGAGCTAGGTGCTGCAGAAGGACAAACGCGAGATGTGGGAATGTATACCACTACAGTTTGCTTCCGCAACACAAAGAAAAGGTTTTACACTATATAATATAGTGTTTTCAAGGTTTTTAAGAAAATCAGAGTTTAAAGAAATGTCTTCAAAAGTTTTACGATTCATCGTACTAAATGTGTTATAAAATTATTAAGTGATGTTTCAAGTTATGTTTTAATAAATGTTTCTTAGTAGTTTTAAGAAACAGTTTGAAATGGTTTTAAAGACAAAGGTTGAACGAAGTCTCAACAGGAATGGCGACGAAGGTCGCAACAGTTTCTAAGTACGTTTTAAAGGATGTTAAATGTTTAAAGAAATTTTTTTTTTGTAATTCAGTATTTTCTTACTAAGTAAGTAAGATTACTGTATAAGTACCGATGTTTAAAGAAAGTTTAGTGACGCCCGAAAAGGCAAGTCATCACAGAGGTAAGTATTTTAAACTCTTCCGATGATGATTGTGATGAAATTGATTTTAAAGAATTATCTAACGCCTTTGATGAACTTTAATGACTATGAAAAATTAGCTATTAGAAATTCGATGCTTAAAAGAAAAGTGTCTTCTCTTATGGAAGAAATAGAATCGTTGAAAATTGGTAAAACTAAGAGTGATGCTTTGATTAAAGAGAATGCATCTTTGAAAGAAAAAGTTGATGATTTGACAAAAATTGTTTTGAAATTCACCAATGGCAAGAAAAATTTTGATTTAATGCTTGGTGAACAACGATGCTTTTTCAACAAAGGTGGTTTACGATATAAACCACAAATTGATTAAAAATATTACAAAAATTATTTTGTCAAAGCATCAACAAGTAAGTCGAACCCAAAATATATTTGCACATATTGCGATCAAGATGGTCATACTACATCTTATTGCCACATTAAAAAAAGCGCAAATTTTAGTGTTAAACAAAGATGGATTCCAAAAAGTTCAAAGGCTAATGAAAATGGACCCAAAGTTATATGGGAATCAAAAACTAAAACTTGAATTGTTTTGTAGTGAGCTTAGAGAGGTTCCTAGATTTAAAAGATCGAGAACATATGAAGAGGAACCATTCACATGAGTTTGGAGACTTTACATGACGAAGGGCTAATTTCAAAATCAAGAACATTCATTTGTCCAAGGTTTCAAATTTAAGGGGGTTATGTGTCTCTCACTCATTTATATTTTTGCGTCTTGAATATTGAAAATTTAGTAATATATGGATGATCATGTTCCCATACTTTGTGATAACACTAGTGCAATAAATTTATCAAAGAATCCGATCTTGCTTTCACGCACAAAACACATAGAAATAAGACATCATTTCTTGGGTTACCATGTACAAAAGGGGGATATCACTTTGGAGTTTATAAGCACAAATGATCAATTAGTGGACATATTCACAAAACCTCTTGCTTTAGAACAATTCTCATATCTTAGAAAAGGACTTGGCCTAATAGACCCATTGGATTTGCATATGTTAGATCATTGATGATTTTTCATGCAAATTATGATGTTCACTATATGTGATTTTGTGTTTTTGATGTGTTCTGTTTGTTGAAATGATCAATTTATTCTTAGATATGTTGTTTGTATGTTCATGAATGTTTTTATGCTCTTAAATTGGTCAAAATTTACATTTTTGTAATTTTTCTTGAGGATGCTCGTTTGTAGAGTTCGGCCTGCCGACCTGTAAGGTTTGGCCGACCAAACTGGGTAAGTTTTACCTACCGATTTGTCGGGATATAAGTACCCCCAAACTTGAGAAAACCCTATTTTCTCTCAAATTTTTCTCTCCTCTCTGCCATTTTTATTCTAAAATGCATGAAACTCATTGCCCAAGCATTAATCTTGCAATTTCTTGTGATTTTCCTTCAATATTTGTGAGTTTCTCTTGTTTTGTCTCAGTTTCTTCACATTATTTTGAGTTTTCATCACTTTTCACTCTTCCTCCTCTCAAATCCATGACTCTTTTCATTTTTATCCATTTTTTCTTCAAATTTCATGGACTCCTCATCAACAAACGACATGGCTTCAAGTTCTCGTCCTCACAAACACACCAAAACCTCCGCAAATAGGCCACCAAACAAAGAGGTAATTTTTAAGGAATTTTCTAGCAAAAAGTTTGTTAAATTCTTTTTGGGAAGAAAAATTATTTATGGAAAGCCAGTGTTGTTCAATGATTTTGTTAATATGAGAATTGAAGAGTTGTTTGATAGGCTTAGATGAAATAATATCATGATTATGAGAGAGGACACCTATCCTAGGCTTGTCAAAACATTTTATGTAAATTTGGATGGAACTATTTCACCCTTAGAAATTAGTGTGTTTCTTAAGGAAACCCCTTATAGAATTGACCTTGGAGAGATTAGGAGAAATATTAGAAATTCCCCTAGAAGGTGATGATATTCATGGAGTTAGAACATGGATGAATGGACAAGAGGATATGGCCAAAATCATATTTGAATGCCGTCTCTCTCCCTCCAAGAAGTCGATAGAAAATTACCTAGAAAAATGAATGCGGTCTCCCTCCCTCCTAGAAGTTGTGTAATCCATAGGGTAATTACCACAAATATCTTTCCTAGGGCTGGACATACAGATGAATACATCTCCTAGATCTCCATCTTATTTATAGCCTTTTAACCAAAATTAAAGTCAATTTACCTTATGGGATGCTTCTGAGTCGCATTGTTGAATATTTTTGAAGTCCTTTTGATTGGAGAATCTGAAAAATATCAACCTATTCCTAACATGTTTTTTAATGCCACAAATCTTAAGAGAATGGGATTGGAGGAAGTTAATGACGTTTGGCGTTGTGAGGGACAAGGTCTAGCTCCACATCCTTAAGAGGAATAAGAGCAAGAGTTTGAGCAGGCAGAAGCACATCTTACAATGGAAGAAGATGTACCTTTTCAAGATCATCCTGCTAGTTTTTCTTCTCACTCTACCTATCAGCAGATCCTCTCCAAGATGGACAACCTTGAGTCTAACCTTGCCGCCTACCATGCTCATACAGATGATCAATTTGCCACCTTTCGAGCTTAAATTGATGAGTAGTTCTCTATGCTTAACAACAACATGAGTAGTATATTGAAGGAGCTTAGAAGAGTCAACATGTGAGGACCGCCTCCATCATGATTTGAACTTTTTTCTTTATGTTTTGAACCTTTGTTATGTTTTAGTTGTCTTTTGAATGTTGTATTACCTTACAGATTTATGAATTTCATTAAAATTGATTTTTAGTTGGTATTTCTTGTGAATTTACTTTTTAGGAAAAAGTTTGAGATTGATATTGCCATGCACTATCTTGACTCGCATTACTTATTTATACAAGATAAATTTGAATAATTGTATGCTTTGGTATTGGCATAACTTTTTTTGAAGGTGAACTATCAATGTAAGAAAAACTTTTCTTCTGTAATGAATAGTTGTGTTCTCGTTTAGTGCAAAGGAATTTTCGCATGAATATTTGATTTTTATTAAGGCTATTTTGATCATAAAACACTCCCTTAAAAAGTTCATGCTTTCAGGGGGAGTAACGTTATGATCAAAGGGGGAGAAAGTGTTCAAATTGATTGCCTTGTTTTATTTTGCATCATTTTGTTCATATCCAAGGAAGCTAATTCTTTTGATACAGGGAGTGTCATGTTTACAGTTTTTAATTAAGGATTATCTTTGTACAATATATTTGGATTGAGATTAAGGCTCTCTTGATCAAATCTCTCTCACAATTTTATACAATGAAGGGGAGTGTCAATTTACTCTTCTATATGCGTTTGTCCTTTATGCACATATTGAGGGGGAGTTTTCATTTTTGCATATGATTTGTGAACATTTGACAAGGGAAGTTCATATATTCTAAGAAAATTGCTTTGTGAAAATTTTCATCTATTTGTTTTGAAACTTTGTTGATTTTAGGGGGAGATATGCATATGGTTTGATATTCTTGGTTTATACATCATTTTTGTTTTGATACTCTCCATCTATGCATTTTTTTTTCTAATTTTTCAACCCTTTTTGCTAATGCCAAAAGGGGAGAGGAAAGATTGATTGCTTTAAAACTAAAATTTCTACTTCCAAGTTTTACTTTTATCATAAGCAATCAATTGTTTGTCATCATCAAAAAGGGGGAAACTGTTAGCTCCTAGGTTTCAATGGAAATATTTATCTTTGTTTTGATGACAACAAACAATTAATTGCTTAAATAGTAATAATTTAGCTTGAGTGTGTGGAAACATTTAGTTTTATTATTATTGCATCTCAAGAAAATCAAAAGGAGTTTCTATCAAGACTCAAAAGAAGTTAATGAAGACGAACAATCTATCAAGAGCTTGAAGATTGAAGAAATGGTATCAATAACCATGACGAATATGTTTAAGTTTATTTTTTACCATGTATGATGGTAGAGCATGCACAAGATCTTTATCAAGTTTAAGTGGCTTAAATTTTTTATTCTTATTTTAAGTTTTAAAACAAACTTGAAGATTTTCAAAAGTCTTGAAATATTGTTTTAAAATTGGTATTACATAACTTAAATTATTTTTCATGACTTAGCATTTGTTTTAGAAATTTTTTAATTCAATTAAGTTACAAACTTAAAAACATTTTTAACCCAAAAGACACACGCCTAGGGAACTGGAAGAAGCGCGGTTGACCACATCAGCTCGACGGGGGCTGGTCTTCTAGCATCGGGGTCGACCATTGTCTCTAACGGCTATATTTCTAGCCGTTAGAAATGCGCGTCAAACGGTTATAAACGGCTAATTTCAAGTGTTTACCTGTAAATAGCCTTATTTATGACCTTAGTAAGAATGAAGAACACACAGAATCAACCTTGTATCATTCTCTAAGTGTTCTGTGAGGTAATATTTGAGCCAAACTTGTTAAATATCTATATTGTGTGCTTGATCATCTCCTAGTTGTTATAAATTATAATCTATCCATTAGTAGGGGTTAAGAGAGAGTGCTTAAACTTTTCCAATCATTATAAGCCAAGTGAATTAGGTTTCCAAAGCCTTGGTAAATTTGGGGTTGTTTTTAGGTCTATCAATCTCCATGTAAAATTGGCGGGTTATATTGGTTACTTAATCTCCGTATAAAATTGATGGTTGTAAGAAGGTAGGGAGAGCCTCGGGTAGAAAAACTCACCGAATTGTATAAGGAGTAATCGTGCCAAAAAGACAGTCGTGACACTAAGAGGCCAAGTCGAAGACTTTGCTCGATAACAATGGACGTAGGTGTATTGCGAAACTACCATAAATTGTGTTTGCATTTCTCTATCCCTACCTCTTTACATTAATGCACTTATATTTTGTTGAAGTTTTTATTATTGTTATTTGTGTGTTTCACTTACTTGTGTGATTAATTTAGTAAAATCTAATAATTGTGAAAAAATTTTTAAAACATAATTCATCCCCTTCTTGGGTAGCTATTCTTAGGCTAACATGACTATTACATCTCTCTTCTTGGGGGTATTTGAGTAAAACACCTTGGGTAATGACTTTGGGAGGGAAAATTAGGGAATAAAAAGGATTTGGACTTAGGAAATTAGGGACTTGCATCAGAGGGAAAAAAATTAGGGTTCTTGCTGGGGAAGATGTTGGCAAAAAAAGAGATCCTGTCACGCCCCGGAGTACGGGAGGTGACATGGTAGTTTAATTAAGTTAAATAAATGAAGATTTAGTTAAAAACAAGGTTTTAGAATCAAATTTATAATAAAAATGTGATAATTTGAAGAATCATTTGAATAGAATAAGTTAAAGAAATAAAATGAATCATCGTTATAATTAAAAAAATAGTAAGAACATTAAAATAATAAAATAATTAATTATGGGGTGGAACGCGTATGAGTCCCACTGGCCTACATATTGTGCACACACATATAGTACTGACAATATTATGATACAACCACAGTCCGAAAGTAAAGAAAATTAAAAATCTTACATGTCTTGAATTGTAATTTAACCTACCAAATTCTTCTACGGTTCGTAAGTCCGGTCAGCGGACTCCTCTCCAATCCTATGCTGATATCCACCTAGGGTTAAGATTTTAAAACAAATAGAACCGTGAGCGAAAGGCTCAGTAGAACTATATTTGAAAATTATTTAACTTTAAAAGAAATTTCTTAAAATCAGATAAACATGTAGAAATGAACTGGAACCATCAACAAATAGATAATTAAATGAGAAATTCAATAAAATATAAACTTCTAAAAATAATTCAAAGAAATCAACCAGAAAGAATACCGTTTTCCTTTCTTGGGCAAACCATATGTAATTCACCACCGTAGTGGCCCAGTTGGGTTTCGGGATCTGCCCCCAAGGTCGTTCACTACACGACCCGATCTCTGATATGGCATCATGCCCTCAAAAATATATATATACATGTATATCTCTTTGATTAATAAAATCTCTTCTTTACCAGATGTAATCATTTACATTCATTATGAAGTTCATTATGAACATTTCTCAATCAACCGCTTGTAAAGATATTTAAATAGAATCATTTCCCAATCTATCATTGAAAACATTTAATAAAAATTCATTTTGGCTTAAGTCATTTTGGAAATAGGGCTACCAAAGAAGAGGGGTAGAAGTCCTACCTCGATATCCGTGTCGGTGTCCCACACCGTAATCCCGGTCCGCTATACGTTAGCTCTGCGGATCCACGCACAAATCCTAAATGCATAGTAACTTAGCTCATTAGCATCTAACCCGAGATATCCTATGATACTAAATCATCTCATGGTGTCTTAGTGTGCCATTTAGGTTTATAAAATCATTGTACAAAGTTGAAATTTAAATCAGGGTTCAAAACAGTTAAAACGGGTGAAAATCACAAAATTTTCCCTTGCT
>CAMOHE010044833.1:3548-17345 GCA_946598075.1 Artocarpus hirsutus
CAACCAACATTCTGATTTCTTTTTTGTTTTTGTTTTTGTTTTAATGTAGGAAAAGCATTCATATTTAAGTTTTGTGGATCCTTTTGTCTCATCAAAGAAAAGAAGTAGTAAAATTATAATCCCCAACCGGCAAAACCTTTTCTTCTTTCTCCCTCAGTCGATCTGAATCCTGATCATGGCGGAAATAGCATTTGGCATATCAGGGACTATCCTTGAGAAACTTGGCTCCTTTGCTTATGAAGAGATTTGCTTGGCAAGTGGCATGAAGTACGACTTGAAGAAGCTCGAGCAAACAACTTCCCTCCTCAAAGCCATGCTACACGATGCTGAAAAGAAGCAGCAACGCAACACGGAGCTGAAAGAGTGGCTGATTCGGCTCAAAGATGTCTTCAATGATGCTGTGGACGTGCTTGATGAATTCGAATGTGAAGTATTGAGGCGTCAAGTGGTGAAAAAGTATGGCAGTGTTGGTAGAAAGGTACGCCGTTTCTTTTCGCGATCAAATCCACTTGTGTTTCGCTTTAGCATTGCTCATCAGATAAAGGAGATTAGGCAAAGGCTAGATGAGATTTTTAAAGAAATGGCTCAGTTCCAACTGGTTAGTACCCAACTGATCAATCAGGAACAGATCCATCGTCATGATCTCATGCAACGGACGACACACTCCTTCGTTGACCCAAAAGATGTTATTGGTAGAGATGATGACAAAGCACGTGTCATATGCATGTTGGATATGTATGACCAAGATAATGATCGTTACAATCTCTCTGTCATTCCTATAGTTGGGATTGGAGGTTTAGGAAAGACCACACTTGCTAAGTCAATATACAATGACGAGAAAGTAGTTGAGAGGTTTGATTTGAGTCGTGGGTCTGCGTGTCATTGGATTTCAATTGGATTAAATTGGCAAGAGAAATCCTTAAATCTGGCACTAATGCAAGAGAAGATCTTAGTAACTTGTCGACAGATCAATTGCAGAGGTCCTTAAGGGGCACTTTAGAGGGTAAAAGGTTTTTGCTTGTTTTGGATGATGTATGGAATGAAGATCGTAATAAATGGATTGAATTGAGAGATTTATTGACCGGGGGTGCCGAAGGAAGCAAAATTATAGTGACAACGCGTAGTACATCGGTCGCCTCAATCATGAGCCGAATTCCGCCGCACCGATTAGAAGGTCTCTCCGAGGAGGATTCTTTGTCTTTGTTTTTCAAACATGCATTTGGAGATGAAAAACTAGCACCACAACATCCACAACTCAGAGATATTGGCAAAGAAATTGTCGAAAAATGTAGTGGGGTTCCTTTGGCATTGAAGACCTTAGGGAGTCTACTTTTCTCCAAGAGTGAGGTTGAATGGAAATCCGTAAGAGACAACGACATATGGAAGCTAGAAGAGGAAGATGGTCACATTTTACCAGCGATACGATTAAGCTATAATGCATTGTCTCCGTGTTTGAAACAATGTTTTGCTTCTTGTGCAACATTTCCTGAGGATAAAGAGATGAATAGTCTTGAGTTGATCTGGATTTGGATGGCACTTGGAATCATTAAAACACCTAATCATGACAAAATGGAGCCAGAAGATATTGGTGAATTGAACTTTAAGACATTATGTGCCAGATCTTTCCTTCAAATAGATAATGATCTTTTTGGACTCATTTACAAGTGTCAAATGCACAATTTAATTCACGAGCTTGCACGTTCGATCACACAACACGAGTGCTATGCATCAAGTCTTGGGCGTGAGAAGTTACCCGATACTGTAAGACACTTGAGAATGTTTTTGGAGGAGAATAACCTAAATACTTTGCCAAAGTTGAAAAAAGTGCATAGTATTTATGTTGATAGTACCCCGAAGAATGACAACGTCGTCGATTCCTTCCTTTCCACCTGCATCTCAAGATTCAGATACTTGCGAGTGTTTGATCTTAGTGATTTATCTTTTGAGGTATTGCCACGTTCAATTGGGACCCTAAAACATTTAAGACTTCTCAACTTGAATGGCAATAAAAAGATCAAGAAACTTCCCGATTCAATCTGTAAGTTGCAAAGCTTGCAATCTCTACTGCTTGATGGATGTGTGGAGCTAGAAGAATTACCTCGAGACATATGGAACTTGGTCAGCCTGAGAAATCTTCTTCTAACCACAAGGCAGGCGTGTTTGCCAGAGAATGGAGTTGGAGGCTTAAAGTCGCTTCAATTTTTATGGATCTCAGGATGTGAAAATCTCAAATCTTTGCCAACTGACTTGATATGGTGTACCACATTGCGTACTTTGACTATAACAGACTGTGAGCAACTTGACTTGGCAAGTGGACCCATTGTCAATGAAGTCGCCCAGTTGAGCCTCCAAACATTGGTGATTGTCGAACTCCCGGAGACAACAGCTTTGCCTCAGTGGCTAAAAGGTGCTGCTGATACCCTACGACATTTGGTTGTTGTAGATTGTGAAAAACTTGCAGCTTTGCCAGAGTGGTTTTCAAATCTCAGGTCACTTCAGAAGCTTGTGATTATAAATTGTGAAAGATTATCGTCCCTGCCAGAGGGAATGCAACACCTTACATCCCTAAAAGAATTGACAATTGAAGGTTGCAATGTTGAGTTGCATAAAAGATGCAAGCGTGAAATTGGCGTGGATTGGCCAAAGATTGCTCACGTTCCTAACTGTTCTATTGATGATCAGTCATCTGATGATGACAATTAAGGTACACTTTTTTACGTCCTTGTAAATCACATGATAATCTTGTACTACATCTTTCACTTCTAATTGATTAGCTTAATAAACTCTGCTTCATTAACTGTGTCACTTCCCAAACATGTCGTAATGTTCTTTCTCTGAATGTTTATTCAAATTGATGAAATTTATTAAATCCAGAAACGAGGATTGAATTTCTTCTTCTTTTTTTTTCCCAGGAGGAGCTGTATTCCTAATGTTTTTTATGAATGTCTGAAGCTGAAATAATTCACGCGCGGATGCCTTAAATTATTATTTGTTTCCATGTGTAGTTTTTTTTAGGAAACACATTTTGTTTTACAAAACTCCAGTGCATTTATATGTGTGTGTGTATATATTGGGTCAAATGTTCTCGTTTCATTTTATTATATTTGCAATGTTACACGATTAGAGAGATGCTACAGAAATAATTTTCACTCTTCCAAAAAATTATGTGTTGAGTCAGTTCCTTGTTAGCGGAGGAAAGTGCTTTCTTTTTAAATATTTTCTTGGTTTAATCTGATTTTAGTTGTAATGGAGTTTTTTTTTTTTTTTTGGTCTGCAGAATAGAGACCTCCTTGGAGAAAGTCTATAACTAAAATGTGTAAATAAAGATGGACTACCACTATAAGGCTAGTACTCTTCTTCTCTCTACATCTTGTGAGAAAGTTTAACGATGCTTAAATCTACGCCACTCTCTCTTCTTACATATTGTTGATTACTTCCCAAAAACTGAAAGAGTGAAATCTTAATTATTTTTTTTTTATTTTTTTTCTTTCCCATGATCTTCCAAGAAAACTTCTTTTTGCTCTAGTAGTGTTATTTTACTACGTACCCTTTTTAGGGCTGCGTTATTTGGTTACAAAACTTCCAATACAACTATGTTCACAAGCTAGATTGATAAATATTGTTGTGATTCATAACGGTGATTCTTTTTTTTCTTTTTTCGGTTTTTCAGCAGATCCCTTTTGTCAAAGAGCTATGTGGACAGCTTAGCAAGATCAGTGGGATGAGATTGATGAATATAGCTGATTGTTTGTGACTATTGTGTTTCGTTTCTTTTGTGATGAATGTGTTTAAGAGATTATAATATTGGAACGTAAGATGTTTGATGATGTTTATTTCCGCATCAAGTGTTGTTTGTATTGTGATCGAATTTATTTATTTGTTTGTTCTTCGTGAGACATTTGAATGCTATCGTTTGTTGTTTGTTGTTTGTGAGAAAGTTCTCTCGGCACACATTTTCTTATAGAAAATCTTCAAAGTCGGATGATGTAGGAGGATTTTCTCCGAACCTCGTTAAATCGTTGTCTTCGATTTATTGCTTCGTTTTAACTGTTTTATTGGGTTTTTTTTTATTTTTGTACCTGTTTAAGTTTCTAGGATTGTTTGTTCATCAGTTTTTGGGAAGAGTCTAAGGTAGAAGCATCCAATCTCCCACAAATTTAGGTCGTTTGACACGAATATTAAATGAATCGTGTTCATGTCAAGGGTTGTAGTGTTAGCCGATCGTGATTCAACAAGACATGACACCATAAGTTACCACCCCTGTTCTTCACAGAGCTCCTATCTTGCTCGCGAAATTGAAATCTTTCTAGCGCAAGTCATAATGTCAACATATGGCTTTTACTGTTTAATACGTGATGCCAGGTCGTTTATTCACTCTGGTAGTTAGAAGAAGACATGTCGTTCGTTCTTGAAAGAAAAAACGGAACCATAACAAACGAAGACACAAAACGACATAAAAACAATCACATGTGCTACTCAAAAAAAAAAAAAAAGTGTCGTTAGTTACTTAATTTACTCGCCTAAAAATAGTGAGACAAATTTTACGAATGCTTTCTGAACTATATCATTTGTATCAAAATACCCTCAAATTTTAAAACGTTCCTGTTGTACCTCTTGAATTATATACTTTTTTATATTCACCCTTAAACTTTAAAATGTATTGTTTTTTAGATAAAATAATACTTGTTATCGTTATTAAAAGGATAAATTCATTTGTTATCAAAACCCTTAAATAGCTAACTTGAATTATAGTACGTTCTCTACTTCTCCTCTGTCTATTTCTCGCTTTTGAGCAGGTACTCTAAAAACAGAATATACATGATTTTGGTATCCAACTAATTCATTTAAAGTGAAAACGACATTCATATTAATCCCTAAGTATTATATTTAATCTTAAATTAAACAAAAATTTAACAATTTCATCTAAAAACAATGGAGCTGTTTAGTATTGTTTTTAAAACAAGTGAAAATGTTTTTGTTTTGAAAAATGAGGATTTTTTAGAAATTGTGCTGAGAGTGTTTTTAAAATTTTCTTCTCAAAAAGCGTGCGAAAATATTTTTAAAAATTTTGAAAACAAAACCAAACAGGGCTATTTCAAAGTTCGGGGATAAATTTATAGAAATATTAAACTTTAGAGGCACAATATATACATTTCAAAGTTCAAAGGGCATATAATACAAGTGATATAGTTTGGTAAAAATTCGTGAAATTTACTCAAATGATAATCTCTCATTTGAAAAATGAGTTGAAACATAAAAAAAATGGTTAAAACTTATTCTAATATAGTATTTTTTCTTACAAAATTTAAATTGTCGCTATATAAACTCAAACTTTTTTAGTCCTAGTTGTTTTCTCAAACATTTAAACGTTATTTGCATTAAGGTTGATTCTAGTTTCACCACAATGGACGAGCACCATAAGTGTAATCCGCGCAGTCACATGATGAAATCTTCATTCCTTTAGTATCTGGGTTTTCCTACATCAGAATCTTGCATCGGTAGTACACATTCTAATTATATGATAAAAAATTCATCAAAATAAAATGCATACAAAAGAATTTTTTTTTGATACTATTCAATCTCGATGGCCGAGAAACATAAAGCTATACATATTTCTTTTTCTTTTTCCTTTTTTTTGGGGGGTTCTCCTGTAGAAATCTCTTTAGTACTATTAATACTTATTTAGTTGTTTTTGGTAAAGTTTAAACTACTTGGGAAGCTGATCAAATTTCTTTGAAAATTGTGTCACTCCTAATACCTGAATGAAAATAAGATTGCCCTATACGTTAGACGACAATCAGAAAACAATTCATAGGGCATATGATATTAGATTGGCAGGAAGTTCCAACAAACTCACCTTATAGTTGACAATGAAAATCCATGAGAAATGGCAATTTCTGTAATATGCCTTGAAATTATGGTTTGGGTTTATAGTCCTTTAACGTGATGAAATTTACGACCGTTGAATCTGATGTTGATTCTGATTAAGGTCATGTAAAAATACAAAACAGATAATTGTAAAAAAAGGATGTATCGTAGAAACCTGTGACTGTAAGATAAAAATCTGCATGAGAAAGGTCCCTGTGTTTGGATGGGTGGTTCCCACGACTTTTTCAGTTATGAACAGTATAAAGCTCTTACATGCTACAATAAAAATGATTCTAACCAACAGTTTTCACCACCTTTCTATACACCCTTACATATGTAAGGTAGCAACTGACAAAGCACGTATGGCTAACACCCTTCTATCATTTGTTATCTGTTGTTCAAGATTGATAGCACTCATAGAGGTTATTTGTTGACGCTGCAACATTTTTTTAGAATAATCTTTTTTTTAGGTTAGACATGCATAATTATTACAACGATAGCTTCTGCTTTTAATTTGAAACCGTTGAAAAAGAGAAGCATAAGCTAAAATTTTTTAATTAACATTTGAGTAATTTGAGTTAATAATCTTTTTGACTCTCAAATAGGTGATATTTTGATTTTTTTTTTTTAATTTTGGTAAAATAACCCCTAAACTTTTTGACCTTTGACAATTAATGAACTGCCCTTAACATTAACCCAATACCAAAGGGGATATCCGGCATGTGCACATCACATGGGAGGTTTTAAAATGCAAATTATTGAAATGCCCCCATTAGGCATGATTTCTTTTTCCTTTTATTCTTTTTACACTTTTTATTTAGGGTTTTTAATCTCAAATCAGGAGCAGTAACATAAAAAAGAAAAAAGAAAAACCCAAATTTTAAAAACAGTGAAAAAGACCCAACTTTCCTCCTTCTACCCTTTCTCTGATCCTAAAACCTCTCTCTCAAATCTTAACGGGTGGTCTCCGACGGCCTCTCGTCCCGGCGAAGCCCTTTCGCCCTCAACGACGCTGATGACGACAAAGCATTCAAAACAATTTGTCTGCAAGAAAGCGTGGTGAACAACGGGGAGTGTTTGGTTTCTCTTGTTGAAAAACTTTACAAGAAATAGAAAATCCCCTGGTTTCTAGATTTATCATCTGAGCTCATTTCTTTTTATTTTCCATTTTTTTTTTGGTTTTTTTGGGCATTCAATTCAAAAAGTCCTTGCTTGATTCGGAATTTCCAATTGGTTAAAATTTTAAATTGCTTGAATGAAGAAAGGGGAGGATTTGTTTTCTTGGTATGTTTCTTTCGTGGATCATCTTCAAATTGAATAATAATGTCAATTTCAAAGCTTTTCCCTTGGTCGGTACAATACCTAATGGTTCTTAATTATTCCTCTTCTTATTTATTTTACCCATTATTGTTTGAGATGTTGAAAGAGAATGGTATTCAGAAAGTAAAGCTTTTCAAGCTTTCAGAAAGTAAACCTTTTTGACAAGCTCGGGCTTAGATCCGTCGTCTCGTACGGCGCTCTGCTAGAACTTGATCTTGAAAATGACGAAGCTTGGGCTCTCGACGAAGATGAAGTTGGAGCTCGCGACGACAATGAAACTGGAGCGCCATGGATTCCAACGAAAAAACCACCCAAACTCAGACAATGAGCCTTTCTCTACAACCATTTTCAACCACCAAGCTCCAACAATCTTTCCCCAATTTTTAGTTAAGAAACCTGGCGCCTGTAAAAACCGAAATCAACCAAGACACACAAGTTTATCAAGGGCAAACAAAAAGTATAGAAGTTTTAAAGCCCAAATTTGCCCACTATAGTGCAATTGCAATGGTTTTAGTGTAGTTTTAACAAAAGTTCATCAAACGCTAAGATTTGAAAAGTTGAGAGGTTATTTTGTCAAAATAAAAAAAAAAAAAAAAAAAGACCAAAGTGTATTTTATTAAATAGTTAAAAGAGATCATCATTTTAAATTACTCATTGGTGTTTGGTAATGCAAGTGTTTTTTTATTTTAGAAGAACTTTAAAACTTATTTAGTTAAATAAATTAAAACTTTTTACTGATAAAAAAAAGTAACGTAATTTAAAGATGTAGATAGAATTTGTAATTTGTTATTATTAAATATAAAGTTAAAAGTATAAATAAAATTTTTTTTTCATAAACACTTTTGATTTTGCTTCTCCAATAAGTACTTATAAAAGTTATAAGTATTTTTCTATGAGTCATTTAAATGGGCTTAATTTCTGAATAGAATAAACAATAAGTAGCTTAAAATAAATCATTCAAATGACAAAAAACATGTTTTTTTTTTCCTTTTTTTATCAAGAAAACCGGAGCTAAGTTACTCAGAAGAAGAAGAAGCAGCAGTAGCAGTTAAAAGAGGAGGAAAACAGCTTTTTGGCAAAAAAAAAATTAATGAATGGCCTTTTTTTTTGACATCATAAAACTAGCTTTTTGGGCACTAAAACAATTTCAATATTTTTTTCCATCATATTTGGGTTCCTCTCTTCGATAGTCCTTTTTGTCTTTTCTGTGAAAAAATTGGGACAACTTCGGTACTCAGAAAAGCCCTTTATTTTATTCCAAAAAAAAAAAAAGATTTCTCTTAATTGAAAATTTTTTTTCGGTCCTTTTTATCAAATTAATTCGTTAAAAGATGCTTATCATTGATGTGGAGGAGGCAATGGTGGTGAGGCCGAAGGAGGAAACACCGCGGTAGGTGGTGTGGAACTCGAGTCTGGACAGTCCAACGTCGACTTCTATCGCTATCCCATCGGCGACAGTGATAACTTCTTCGACGTTGTTGTTCTCAAGGCTCCCATTGGCAAGGCCCTTTGGTTGGCCACCTTTGCAAAAACCTTGACAACAACTGCATCGAGATCAATTGCAATGTTGAAGGAGCTCTCTTCATCGTGGCCGAGACTGGCTCCATCCTCGACGACTTTAGAGATTTTGCACCCAATCTGGAGCTCTATAGCCTTGTTCATGCTGTCGAATACCCCGGTGGTATTTCTTCCTACCTCCTCTTGGTCTTACAAGTATATATAATATATATTATGGAAAATTTTTCCTCATTTTTTTATGATTTGACAGCTACATATAATATACATATAATGTGCCAAGAAGGGTACTTGATAAGGGTTGATATTTTATAATGCGTGCTTTAAGTAGGGACATCATATTTATTCTAGATCAAGCATGTATTAGAATTGAATTAATCCTTACTTAATATTATTCCCTTTTTCTTTTTTTTTTTTTTGAAGAATAATTTTTTATTAGTTCTCTACAAATATTGACCTGGACACATAATCGTTGGAAGCAACACTAGGTATGTTAGCAAATGTGCTGCCTGATATTCCTTGTCCTTCAAACATAAAAAATAACCTCATAAACATATAAATTCTCTTAATAATTGTAATAGTTAAATTTATCAGAAGCAAAATTTTAATTAATAATGGTAATAGTTAAATTTGTACATTGCCACTAAAGGTGATTTTCAATGAACCGTCGACAACTCTTAATAGTTTCATAGAGATCTACAACTTTCGTGTTTTGACTTTTTTGAAATTCCTACTATACAGGGGATTTTTGGCCCTTTTTCAAATTTGCCGAGAAAACAATTTTATCTGCAATTTATTCCCTAAGGTCATTTTTGCAAAAACTAGTTTTAAAACAGCATACAACCCACTGTTTATACAGATTTAAGACCTTCTCAAGCAATTTTTATGCTAAATCACAACTCTTTTAAAACCAACTTCAAAGTTTACAAAATTACCATATTTTACACCAAATGACCCTTTTTACATTTAACCCCTATTTCAACAACACAACCACATCATAAACCATATACCCAAACAATCAAACCATAAACTTGCTTGAATATTCATATGCCTTTTTGAGATAATCAAAATCAAAACAAAACCAAATAAACTTTAAATTTAAGAAGTTAAACTTAACAAAAGAAAAATTGATAATCTTATCCTTCCAAGGGTTTCTTTGAAATCTTTTCTAGGCATGTTTTACATAAAAGAGGTTCTTGTCAAAATCCTCTCCTTAAACCATGAAAACCCCAAGAAAATTCAAGAAAAAGTTTGGATTTCTTATCTTGAAAAGTTTGTAAAGGCAAAATCTTGAAACTTGAAACTTAGTTGGGGCAATTTTTGCAAGAATTTGGGCTTAGAAAGTTTTTTGAAAGGGAGCTCTTATGGCTGCCGAAAGTGGGGAATGGAACAAATGAAAATTGTGATGCTTTAAGTTTTTAATTGAAGACTTATCCAATTTTAATGCTTTTGAGTTTTTTTTTTATTTTTTATTTTTATGGTGAGTCACCATGGTAATCAAGTGG
The DNA here is from genome assembly GCA_946598075.1 of Artocarpus hirsutus. Taxonomy (NCBI): domain Eukaryota; kingdom Viridiplantae; phylum Streptophyta; class Magnoliopsida; order Rosales; family Moraceae; genus Artocarpus; species Artocarpus hirsutus. Next base: position 13,757 of record CAMOHE010044833.1, read on the forward strand.
GTTACTGTGGCTAACCATGATTGGGCCACATTTCAAGCTTTGGTGGCCCAATCCCAATCCATTGGGTGTCCACTTAGTGGGCCCTAAAACTTTACACTGTGTAATTTTTTATCACACAGTATTTTTCTTATACTGTTGGAGTAGAATCAGTGAAAGTCATGTTCTTAAACAATATAAAATCCCATTCTTATCCTTTGGTTCACTTTTGAAATCCAAATACAACATTTCTTACATCTGTGTTTTTACTTTATCATTGTATTTAGAAGTTTTTACCTTAGCATATCCGTTAAGGTTTGTTAATTTTAAAAGTTTTTATCTATTTTTAATTAATTTTGTGTGTTTTAATGTAAAATAAATCTTTTTAATATTTTTGTAAATATTATGTTTATAAAATAATTAATTTTAGTGTGTTTATGATTTTTAGATTTGAAGAAAAACAAAGTAAAACGACGCAAAAAAGGACAAAATGGGACATCAAATGCATCAAAAAGTCCAATTAGAATTTAATAGGACACTGGCGTAATGAGAACCGTCGGATCCAAAAGCGAAATCAATCTCAGCCGTCCGTATGTATTGCGTCAGCCAATGCGTCAGCGTGCGTCATTAGTGCATTCCACGTGTCGAATTTGATGCACGCGCCAAAAAGTCTCACCCGCATCAGAGAGAATCTCGGGCTGTTGGATTATGTGCAGTTGTTCACACTACAGTAATCTTTCCATCCGTTGGATTAGCTGACTTCAATTGATCTGACGGTCAGTTTTCGGGGGCCACGTGGCCCCACCTAGGCCCATTTTCACACGCGTTTAATAGCCATTGGATCTCGATAGTAACGTTCCAGATTGCGCTTGTTCCATACGTTCAGCATCCGCAAAGTACTGGATAACAAGGCCCAAAATGCACAGTGCAGAACATTTTTCAGGAGGCGGCTGATTAAATAAATAATTAAATAATTAAATAATTAAATATTAATAAAAATATTATTAAAAAAATAATAAAAACAATCTTAAAATAAATAGGGTTCTTCCCCCCTCATTCGCAACACCCTTCGGGCCTTTGGCACCAAAAAAAAAAAATCTTTTCTTTTTACTATTTTACCCCTTGGGTAAAAATATATATAATAAAATAATTCCTAAATTATGGTAGAAAGTCCAATCAGGTAGAGTGATCTTGTATGCATAGTATTTTGGTATGAATTTTAATTCTATATCTGTTTTGTAATGCTTATGTTTTTGTGGAATAAATTATATCTTTATTTTTTTAATAAATTGTTAATATTGTTATGTTGTTCAATTTTTGCATAAATTCAGTCATGCTTTCTTTATATAATTTAATTGTGTTGCATAATTAATATTAATAATACTGAAGTCATGCTCATTTATTAATTTGAGTTTCTGCTATATTATAGACATGGACTGACACAGTAAATGCTTGATAATGCTTGATTTATTGTAGACAAGGGATGACATGGTGTATTCTTAAACCAATTAATAAGTCGAGGTGCTGCCGAAATTAATGCAATAATTTATTCCATTAAAATATAATAATTTTGATTTGATATTATTTTTTCTATCTTAAAATTATAATAATTATAATTGAGTGACAACGGTTATAATGTTTATAATTAGTGCACCTAATCATCAATGAGAAATGATTATTTTGCTATCTTTTATAGAAAGACCCTTACTGCATTATGGCTTGCTGTATTGTCGCTCTCGGTTGACTTATAAAAATAATAAAAGTGCCTGCAATTAACGAGAAAGGATATAATAAATTAAATATTTTAGATAATTATTAATTAGAGTTAAAATTCTATATCAGTTGCGAAACATACAAGACTCTCAAAGCTTCACCGTTTTAATTTTATGCTTTAAATTTTGAAATAAAAAAAAGTCACAAAAATATTTATTTCTTTTAAACTTTGCTTTGAAAAACCGCTTAACTTTTTGAACGTTTATTTTCATCAATCTCTCGAGTTACAAATTTTCTTTCACCTCCCTGTGTATACGACAATCTTTCTATACTACAAACGTCTGCTGTTTAAGAAAAACATTGGGGGCGTTACCGATTTTTTTCTCAAATATATGAGAGAGAGATATCCGAGTATCAAGAGTGTAGGGGTCAAAACTCTGAAAACTTATATTCAAAAAACTCATTTGATTCGGGTTTTGAAAAAACAAACACATATCTAAAGAATTCTTAATACCTAAATTTATATTTGAGTCTATTGAATTCAAAAAATATATAAAACAAACATGCCCTAAAAAAAATCAAAGTGTAGTTTTATTGCTTAAATTCCTCGCCTAAAAAAAAATTATGTCCTTTGTATGCACATGTTCATTCTAATTCTTAAATAATCAGTTTTGGAATTCACATTAGTTTGTGAATTAATAACTGCACTTGCATACATAATTTTCTTTTTCCTTTTTTTTGTTAGAAGAACGATGAAGTCTATCCTTTCACAACCATGAAGATGACCGCAATTATATTATATAATTCGCTTCTACCAAAAAAGACATTACTTTTAGTAATTTTCTTGTCATTGTCAAGGTCAACTGACATTATTCGGTAGAGCTTAAAGTGAAAAATGTTAAAATACAAAGTGATGCAAAACCAATCGCAACAAGGCCTCTGTATGTTTTAGTCGATGTTTGGCCAAAGCAATAATTGTACTAAAGTAGATTACTTCTTTCTTTTGTTCTGTGTTGGAATAAATTCAGACAAACGACAACATATTTACTTCTGTATGGTTCATTATCAAGTTGAAGGAGCACGTTATTGCTTTGTTTCTTTTAAGAGAGTTTCAAATCCGGCGTTGACACGTGGGCAAGAGCTTGGACACCTAGGCAAGTTGGAAAAGTTAGCACCGACTATTCTCATCTTTATTGTACGCCTGAGTTTATATGTATATAACAAAAGAAAAGGATGGCATTGTATTATTGGGCGTGTGCAGAAAAAAAAATAGAGAGAGAGAGAAGTTCAGAACAAGAGAGAGAGAAAGCAATCGTTGTTGAGAGAGAAAGAAGAATCAAGAGAGCTGGTTGGGATTGGGAAAAACTTTGGGTATTTTTTCTTTGTTTAGCTCTAGGCCTTTCTCTATATTACTGTTGTAATTTTCGTTTGTTTGTTTTGGGTTCTTTCGAGCTCTGAGTAAGTGACGAGGGTGTAATCTTCTAACTTTGATAGTGAATCGAGCTTTCTTGTGGGATAGCTCAACGAGGACGTAGGACTTAAGTCCAAACCTCGGTAAAAATAGTGTCTTGTTATTTTTCCCTTGTTCTTTTTTTTTATCCGTTGATTCTTGAATATTGTGGTTGTCCTGGGTATTGTTAATCGCTGTATAACAACCAACATTCTGATTTCTTTTTTGTTTTTGTTTTTGTTTTAATGTAGGAAAAGCATTCATATTTAAGTTTTGTGGATCCTTTTGTCTCATCAAAGAAAAGAAGTAGTAAAATTATAATCCCCAACCGGCAAAACCTTTTCTTCTTTCTCCCTCAGTCGATCTGAATCCTGATCATGGCGGAAATAGCATTTGGCATATCAGGGACTATCCTTGAGAAACTTGGCTCCTTTGCTTATGAAGAGATTT